>JAOWBN010184960.1:0-16040 GCA_028565015.1 Pinguicula moranensis
AAACATGAATACTAAACCCTAACGATAAAATATAAACCCTATTTATATAAACTTGTCAACTATTTATAAAATTTGTAGTTTTGTAAAGATTGATAAATTTAGACTTGTTTAAAGTTTTATAAAAATAATTTTTTTAATATAATTTTCGTTACACAAAATGAAAAAAAAATTACAAAATTGAAAAAATAAATCCATCGACCCGGAGGGCAAACTCGGAGGGTCAACCGTGCCTGAACTGGGTCGGACCCAGCGCAACCCGGAGGGTTGGTACGGCGGGTGGCATGGCCCAACCGTGCCCGGTTAGCCCGCCGGGAAGGGCCAAGGGCCCGGCCCGGGCATCTCTGGCTTAATCCATTGATATGAGCCAAAAACTGCAACTCCCCATCAAAGGTGTAAGTTTGATTTGGTCATTTCATTTATATGGTCATTCGTAATCATTTGTTTCATTGTATGCTGGGTTCACCGTTCATGGAAGCGTATTCAAGCCAATGCAACTCCAATGCAAGAGTACAAGGATTTCTCATCTACCCTTCAAATGCTCATATGCAGTATAGATGTCTTCTGCTTCTATAGTACCCGCTTCATACTGAAGTCAGATCTTTGATCCAACAAATAGCTTTGCATGGGCACATTGAGAATCTATGATAGACGCTTGAAAGTCTATTTCACTGTTCCATTATTCAAAGTTTAGCCGAAAGAAAGATATTGTAAACCCGAGTGCCGGAAACTAGAAACATAAGCCAAACTGCAAGCATCATGCAGGGATAGACAAATAGGGCCCATGTTAAGTATGTTCTGGAATTGTGATGTGAGCTCAGGCTGTTGATCCATTGGAACAACAACTTCATAGAAGACAAGTTAAGGCAGCAGTGTAACGGGAAAGATTATTAGCAGCTTCCCGTTATTAAGCACTAGACCATAATTCAACCCGGAGAAACAAAAACTTGTTCAACTTACGCACTGAGAGCACCGCCCATCCATCTTAGTCACGATCACAGCTCCAACTCAAACACTTTGCTTAAATGCTTGAGCTTGATCAAAAGAAGCTTGACCAATACCTGTTGTCCACGACAAATATAACAAGATCTGGTTTCTGTAGTGCAACTCCTACTACCTTAAAGTACCAAATAACACTTGGGAAAAGAAAAAGAGTAATAACAAAACAATGATGACGCATACCATAGCTCTAGAAACTTGGTAAGAAGATCACAATAGCTATTGCTACTGGAGATATATTTTCTCAATTCCAGAGTCGACGTGTGTCAATCTCTGTCTATTGCTTCATCTTCTTTTCTTTTGCAAAATGTATTCTAGAAGTTTTGTATTCTGATTTAATGATCTTTTGATATCCATATATTGTGACAGGGATTATGTTTCAAGACATAACAACACTGGTGCCTTTAAGGATACTATCGATTCGATATACTTGTGGACAGATACGGGAAATCATGGGCATCCATCTATGTAGTTGCTGGTAATACATTATTTTTCTCTGTAGTTTCTGTAAATCTTTGGTTCATGTGGAAGTAGGATGTTGAGCTTATGGTTAGTTTCTAAATCTGCACTTGTGTTAAAATTTGTTGATCTTCACAAAAGACTTGAGTTTAAGGGGAAAGCTTTGATATTGTAGTGACGAGCTTAGTCTTTTGTGCTTTTCTTAATTGAATTTGAATATGTAGGAAGTAGTTAAGATTTTTCTGTGCTTTGCTTTAGTTGCTGCCTGACAATTGAATCTTGATTCTTGACTAGGAATTGAAGAAGGAGGCTTTATATTTGCTTCTCCTGGTGCAGTAGCAATTGGTGCCAAACTCATTCATTTGCGTAATTCAGGGAAGCTTCCGGGTAAAAATCCATGCTCGGCTTAAAACTCTCAGCTAATGACGTTTATTTTGTTAAAATCATGGACTCCATAGTCCAGAAAAAGACTAATTCTAAGTCCTATTCAACTGGCAATTCCGTGAACAGTGATCACCTCAGATGTTGTGAATGCTTGATTTAATTCTATAAAGCTTATTGTTTCTAATTCCGAAGTGGTTTTGCTTCTATTCCGTGTTATTGCATTTAGATTTCTTGCACATGTTGCTCAAAAATAATGTGACAAGATTGTTTATCGTACAGAACGCATCGGTATAGAGGTTGTCGAAGTGAAGGTAATCATCAAAACAAGATTCGACAACCTCTATACCGATGCGTTCGGTACGATAAACAATCTTGTCACATTATTTTTGAGCAACATGTGCAAAGAAATCTAAATGCAATAACACATAGAATAGAAGCAAAACCACTAGGGAATTAGAAACAAGGATCTTTATAGAATTAAATCAAGCATTCACAACATCTGAGGTGATCAATTGCCAGTTGAATATGACTGGGAATTAGTCTTTTTCTGGATTAAGGAGTCCCCAATTTTTACAAAATAAACGTCGTTAGCTGAGAGTTTTAAGCCGAGAATGAATGAGTTTGGCACCAATTGATACTGCAGCAGGAGAAGTAAATATAAAGCCTCTTGCTTCGATTACTAGTCAAGAATCAAGATTCAGTTGTCAGCCAGCAATTAAAGCAAAGCACAGAAAAATCTTAACTACTTTCTACAAATTCCAATTCAATTAAGAAAAGCACAAAAGACTAAGCTCTTCACTACTGTACAAAGCTTTCCCTTTAAACTCAAGTCTTTCTTGAAGATCAACAAATTTTAACACAATTGCATATTTAGAAACTGCGCATAATCTCAACATACTACTTCCACATGAACCAAAGATTTACAGGAACTGCAGAGAAATAATGTATTACCAGCAACTACAAAGATGGATGCCCATGATTTCCCTGTATCTGTCCACAAGTATATCGAATCAATAGTATCCTTAAAGGCACCAGTGTTGTTATGTCTTGAAACATAATCCCTGTCACAGTATATGAATATCAAAAGATCATTAAATCAGAATACAGAACTTCTAATAGGACACTTTGGCAGTACAACATGCAAAACATTTCAAAAGGGAAAAGAAAGACAAAACACTAAGGCACCGTTTGGTATCCTGATAAAGGTTATCCCACAATTATCCCGGTACGCGGATAAATGAGTGATAACCTTTTTTGTCCTCCGTTTGGTAATGATCCAACATATTGCAGAAAATATTCCAAACCAGCATTTGGTAGCCATTTTCCTACCATAGATTAATTGTAATTTGGGATAAAATATATCATTTTACATCTTTACAAATTTAGTATAAAAGGGTTCCAAACCCTTTTCTTCACCAAATGAAAGCGATGGAACCCTACGACTCGCCTCCAGCCGCGACGGAAGAAGCCCGTTTCTCCTACATCTTCGCAACAAAAAATGACGAGCAACCATCCCGGAGCACATCTTCGCGACGGAGGCCTTCATCCGCGTATGCCTTCTTATCTCAGACTTTGTTGTTCTTTTTTTTTTACATGTTTACGTATCACAACAAAAAAGCACGAGCAACTGTCGGAGCAACCATCTCGGTTTAGATTTTACTATGTGTTGTTTTCTGCTTCGTCATTTCTCTAATTATTGTTAATTTTTATTGCCTTCCATTCCAACCTGGGATTGTGTACATACAATGATACCAACAAGTTGGTGTGGTTGTTTGTTGTTTGTTGTTTATTGAGTGGGAAAAAGGAGTTTGATTTCTGGAAAATTGTGTTTTTTTGGGGGGTCATGAAAATGGATACTTGGGTTGGGCATCTAAGAATGTGCATCGTGCAGTGGGGGATTCAATTACCAAGACTGTGTAGTGTGTAGTTGTTTATATTCTCTGGAAAACTATGAGTGCAATTTTGGTTTTGGTGATCTCGACTCAATTATATTTACCTTTAATGTGTTACAGTATTACTGGGCTTGTGTCACTCTTTGCCTTTAAACATGTATGTATATATGCATTCTGTATATTTAGAACACATTGCTCATGTCTGGCTTAATGTTAGAAGCAAAATCAGAATTCCATATGGAGGCTAGCAGAAACCTGTTTATTTACTATTGGTCTATTCTAAGTTATATTAAATATGTGTGATTTGCTTCCATTGATACACTGTTTATATCTGATACTCTACTGGTTTATGCTTCTTTGGTTTATTAATATTGTGAGTTATTGCTTTTTTGAATCGCCTAGATTGCGCACTCTTCAGCAGCCAACCCGTTTTTCTTTGTGAAAGTATGCCCGTGAAGGCTGGAGTTACCTTTTGAAACGCCATCTGCCTCCATCAACAATTGATCTAACCAAATCACCAGAGCAAGGAGACAATCATGATCATTCAATTACACTGGATGGTATGGTAGAGGAAAATCATAACATCGCACGACGTTTATTCGTTACTGCTCCACCATCATCTTGTTTGACGGAAGATAGTAACACCAATGCGTGGATCGTAAATTTCTTCATGCGGTTTCCCTTTGTACTAGGTTTATAAAATCTATTAGATGAATAGGGTTACTCATATGCACTTCACTCTCTCTGTTCTCTTTGAACTCATGTTACTCATCTTGTACTAAATAAGTATATTTGAGAATTTTCTCTATGTGATTTTGTTTGGGGATTTGGAAGCCCTTTCTGAGAAATTATCAAGATGATTCATGGTTCTATATATCATCTTCTGGGATCTCGTTGAGAAATTATCAAGATGATTCATGCTAGAGCAACATTATGTTCAATTATTGGCAATTTGTTTGCGTTTCTTGTTTTAGCGTCTGCAGCTCTTGTAGTCCATCATACACCTGCTTTGAATCGTTCCTTGGTAATGAAAGATTAGAGATGTTCAAATAGATTGGAACTTTTCCTTGCTTGATTTTATTTGGACAGAAGACAAAGCAATATAAAAGTTGGAACAAGCCTGCTTTAGTGTTGGAAAATAAACAAAACAATATAAAAGTTAAAACATATAGTTGCATCGGAGTAAACGCAAGCTAAATGCGCTTTTAAGTTAACCATATGTGTCAATAATAACGTCTTCCCAAAAAATGGCACACTACCACAGAAAGTCTGTGCACTAACGAAAGTCTAACCAAGGTTGCCGGACAAAAATAATTGTACGAAATTTGCCTTACCATTGGCATCCAAAATGTCCCATATGTGTAGCTGCCCTTCGTGCAGAACTAGATGATCAACAATCTTGATACTCATGGCAAAAGTCAGTTCCTTGTAGCTCTTCATCTCAGCAAAAAACGCGGCTGTTTTCGACGATTTATTCGCTTTCTCAACTAAAAGTTGGCCACACACATCCCGCAAACCTTTCAAGCTCGTAGCTGCTGCATCATCCAAGTCTGGACATGGATTCAGGCGATTCTTCTTACCCTTATCGCCGCTGGCAGGCTCACCAACCTTTGGTGTTCCCTTTCCTGAAGAAGGTGTAGATAAAGGTTCTGTCTCGGCCACAAAGTCATGCTTCGCAAACAATTTCTCCTCATCATTTGTATTGTCTCTAAATTGAGGAGCATTCGCTGACCGCGGTGTGTCCACTCCAGGTGTTGTGTTATGTAGTGCTTGTTCCGCGTCAATCCACTCCACTCCAGGGTCACCAGTTGCACGGTTTTGACCGAATATCTCCAACCACACCTCATAGTAAGGAAATGACTTGCCTTTAAGTGCAAAAAATCTACTTTTCTCCGGATAATGAAAGCCGCATTAGAGCGTTTTACAACATGAATAGGTTCAACAAAGCAATATAAACATAGGAATATAGACAGAAGCAATGCACCTGTTTCAATTCCTGTCACAAGGCTACTGAATCCAAGACGACGGAGTGGGTGATATGATTGAATGATACTCCGCTACGCTGCAAGAATTCGTTAAGTAGACTATATGTCTTCCCCCAATTATGCATTTTATTCTCCACGTTTTTGGCAGTGAGAGCGCATTTCAATTGGGAATTCACTTTGCTCGCCGCCTTCCCATACACTGCATTCTTCCATCCCTGCCCGACCTTCCAGCCTTCAAGGGCAAGATCCTGTAAACAAGCCAGAAGAGTTTTCTCTTCGTCGGCCGTGAAATAAACTTTCGTTGTGCGACATATCTTAATCCGCCTACGTGTTGGACGTGCCTTGTCATCAAAACGCCCCGACATCACCTCTTGTGTAACATCATTCTCTGAATCAACCATCAAAGCAGTTCCTATAAAAAGCACAAAAGTTATTACCATTAGAGACATAAGTGAAGTAAATCATTACTATCACCGAATAATCAATAAACAAAAACACCAACAATCCAAATAAAGTAAAATAATCCAAGTAAAAGAAAAGCCATTTGAATGTCCAGTTTGTCAAACGAAGATTCAAGTGAATGATCAACATAATTATATTAAAATACAATTATGAGTGCATATTATTAACATAGGCCTGCCACATTTCATTTGCAAGCATATCACGGAACAAACTCCAAGCTGGGAATGGGTTAACATTTTGGATAACATCGACTGTCGCTTCGGTCTCAATTTGGGACATGGTTTCCAAAGGAGTAGTAGGGTCTAGTAAGGGGTCCAGAGGTGTGACGTTGCTAATAAAATTGTGAAGCAGACTACAACAAGAATGATATGGCATTGTGTGTAGATGGGGTAGAAGGATGGGTTTCTGAGGATAAAAAATCGCTTCTTGAGCATGCCAAACGTTCTTTCTATAATATTTTGTGTTGCAGCATGACGCAGATTAAACAATTCCTTCATATTCTGGTGTCGACGATTAGCAGTAGCCCATTCCTGAAGATGGTAATGAGTCTGTCTATACGGCATTAAGAAACCTGGACCATTCGTATACTCACTGTCCAACAAATAATATGAACCTACATAGAATATAATATACTTCAGTTAGTATCACCCACCCAAAAAAAATAAACGAAAAGGTAGTAATATATCAACCATTTGGAATCTTAAGGCCATTTGTTCGTGTAATGGCATCCCTGAGCACCCTACTGTCTGCTGCTAATCCCTCTCAACCTGCCAACATATACACAAAATGTCCATTTGTGTCGCACACTCCGAGCACATTAGTTGCTAGATGTCCTTTTCTTGTCCTATATCTCGATTGGTCTTGTGCCATGACGTGTAGTGGAACGTAAGTTCCATTTAATGCACCGAGACATCCCTTTAATTAATGACAAGACCATGTGAGCAATAGAATAAACATATTTCAATGGTGGAATACATTATACCTTAAACCACTTGAATCTTTTGTCTGTTGTTGTCTCATCGACCGGCACCGGCTGAGCAATTACCCTGCATCGTAACTTAATCATAGCACGTAACACTTTGTTGAATACCTTACTAATTGTTTGGCCACTTCGCTGGAATTTGTTTACAAAACACGATTCTTCTGATGGTGCGCAAGAATACGTAAGAAAATGGATACCTTCTCCAAGATCGAAAAGTAGTGATCTTGCAATAAACCACACTCTTCTTTGATTACAGTGCACAACGCTTTGAAAGCATCAGTGGACATTCTCAGGTTTTTGAAACAATCTCTGTTGGTTTCTTGAGTGATTCGTTCTATGAATGCTAATCTTTTGGATATTTTGTCTAGTATTAAATACTTTGGAGGGACCAATCCGTCCCTTCGACGTTTTTGAAGAATACTACGTGCAGATATGCGCCTCTGTTATTCTACTAACTGAACAATAGTAGGTAGGACTTCTACGAAAGCTATAGCGAGTACGAGGAATGTTCAGATATCCATGGATTAAAATAAAATAGCTGAACATGTAGATAAATTGGAGCAGTGTAAGGGCAAGTAATGTAAAACAATTTTTGAAAACAAACAAAATAAAAATTGATATCTGTTCGCAATTCCCTGCAAACCGAAAATCAGTACAGTGCAATAAGATGAGAAGCTGCTACATTCGTGCAAGGAAACCCTTCACTTAAGCTGCTACATTCAAAAATAAGTTAAACTGCAGATTAAAATAGCAAGTGAACATGAACAAAACAGTACCACAACAGCATATGAGCACTAGGAAACTGTATATGAACATGAAACAGTATATATGAGCATGAGCACGAACACCATATTATCAAGTGAACATTTTGCATATCACAACCATTGCAGAAAAGTAGACCCAATCTGCTCGAGCACCTACCTATAGTTAAACCCTAACCTAAATCACAGTAATACTAACCAAATCAAACCCTAAACCCTACCAAAAGAAACGGGAAATAGAGGGACACCCTTAACCTAAATCAACGGAAATACTAGTAAATTGCAAAACCCGAATCCCTAGAACAGTAAAATATTTGCAAGACAATATGTAGGAACAAAAAGAAGGCGAGAAGAAGACGGAATTTGAGACAACTAAACCCCACCGAAAGGATTTCCCAATTGAACTTCCACACGGTCGAGCAACCCAAAATCTCTCGTAGTAAGAAATGGGCAACCATATCATTGACGAAACTTACCATAATCGATGAGGGGAATGAGTTGGGAGTGTGAAATTGCAAAGAGGAAGCTAGGGTTCTTCACGCGGGCAGGAATAGGTGAATTGAGAGGAAAAAATACATATAAATATGGATGTAATATCGTAATTAACGTGTCAATGAGGGTTATTTGTGTAATTCGCCATCGAGTGATAAATAGGTGATGAAACAAATCCCACCTTTTCGGTCGGTTAATATTTCGCGAGTGGTCACTCATTTATCACACAAAATGCAGTTATCAGGCGCGTGGCATGATAACTCCACTTGACACCAAATGCTGTATAACTCGGGATAGATGGGTGATAAGTCGAGTTATCCTATCCAAAACCTGATACCAAACGGTGCCTACGTGTTGTGGTGGATGATAACCTCTTGACTGATGAAAGAAAATCTAATGCTAGTGAATTACTTGTGTTAAGCCAGTTGATCCACCACATGATTGCCTTCACTATTCAACCTCGCATTGAAAATTTTGAGAATTTGGCTTTTGGTAAAGTCACCCTTCTTTGGTGTTTGTTAACAAACAGAGGCCTCACTTATTCGCGGGGATAGGACCATATTGAGTTCACCAATACATGTGTGGGATATACGTTCTTTTGCGAAATTATCTAACGGAGAGAGAACTTGGTTTGTTTCATTATTTAGCCTATCATCTGTTAATGAGGAAATCAAGGAGCAAAATCAGGAATCAGTTTGACCAGAAAAGAATGGCAATATTTGTAATTGATTTGTAATTATAGTGTTACCATATTCATGTAAGCGATATAATCTATATAATCTATACAGACACACGATAGTCAATCATTGAAGATCACACCATTATTCATCAATCTTCTCTCAATTATTTTCATGGTATCAGAGCATCTTGGCTCACGCCTCTTTTCCGTGGTTCGGTCCTGTTTCTGATATCTCTCTGGTTTGTTAGTCTGGAAATCAAGATTGAGAATTGATTTTCCAACGTTGTGTCTGCACGTCAAATTGTTTATTAGCTAGTGATACTGTCCTCTGCACCATTCTGTCAGTTCTTCATTCAGACAATATGTGAGTTCTTCATCATCAGAGCTCTCACACGAACTTCTCAGATTTTTGTCATGGCCATGACTACATTTACTTCATCAAGTCTGCCTCCTGTGATCATCACAAAATGTGATGGATCAAACTATCTCATTTGGGCATCTCAAATTGTTCCTCTCCTATGAAGCAATGATTTAATGGCTATTGTTGATGGCACCAAAAAGGCACCTACTGAATTTCCTTGACTCTGCGGTTGCTGCTGGACAAGAAGTACCTCTGAAGCCAAATCCTGATTTCTCAATCTGGCAAAAGAAGGATCAATATAGCTTACGTTGGATTAATTCTACATTGACTGATCGAGTCCTATATCTCGTATTTCATCTCAAATTGTCGGCTGCTGTATGGATTTTCCTGGCCCACAAATATAACGGCTTGAATAAGACTTAAAAGTTTGATCTTCAACGGCGTCTCCAAACTCTCTCACAAGGCAACAGATCGTGCAACGAATATCTTGATTCGGCTAAACGAATTGTTGTTGAACTCTGTGCAACAGGCTCCGACATCTCTGATGATGATCTCATATCATATATTGTCGGGGATAGCATTCTCAATTTGATCTATTCATAGAAAATGTGAATCTATTACGAGATGAGAGAGCTATGGAATTAGAGAAATTCAAAAAATCCTTGCTATCATATGCTGCAAAATTATCTTTGTCGGCGGCTGAACCTGTTGGTTTTTATGGGAATAATCAATCATCGTCGCAGTTTCGCCCAGGCAGGTCACATAATACATTCACGCAGCAGCAGTCTGGACGAAGCCGTGGAAGACAAGCTGCTCATGGGCCTGCTTATGTTGGCCCACACTCTCTTGACCCATCTCGCAGCTAGCCTGGACAACAGCAATTTCAGCATAAACAGTGGATGCCTTCTGGGCAGCAGCTTTAGACTGGACAACAGCAGGTTGGGCCAAGATATGCTAATGGGCTTTTATACTCTCCTGGACCGAACAGACAGACTGGATCACTTAATAATTTTTTTGGGCCGCACAGTAATGTTTCTGGGCAGATTAGCAATGGCCCAACAGATTCTGAAAATTTTGAATATGGGTTGAAATGTCAGATATGTGATTGGTATAATCATACCGCTCTCGATTGTTACCAATGGATAAATTTTGCATATTAATGCCTACATCCCTAGCCCGCTTGGTTGCCCAAGTTAATTTAGATATTGATGATAGTGTGTGGTTTGTCAATAGTGGTTCTAACCACCATATATCCAACGATTCGGTACCCCTTGCGCAGCAACAACCCTATTCCGGATCTAACTTGGTGGCTATAGGTAATGGTATAGGTTTGGCTTCCTTATTGTTAAATCGTTCAGTCATCCTTAAAAATTATCCTATGTCCTTCATTGTCCAAATGCTTCCGCAAATTTATTATTTGCCTATCAATTATGCGTTGAAATTAAATGCTATTTTATTCTCACTGATCATGGCTATTTTCTTAAGGACAATAAGACGGGGAAGATACTGCTGGAGGGACCTAGTGTAGGAGGAATGTTCCCGATTCGTATTGGCACAAGTCCTCAATAAATCAAGCATGCTTTAGTGGGGTCTGTTGGTACCGGACCTTCTTTCTCTATTTGGCATTCTGGGTTCGGTCATTCATCATCTGCTATAATTTGTTACATTATCAGTCAGTCTCAATTACCTTTTTTGGGTACTCTAAACCCGGTGTCTGTATGCGAACCTTGACAACTTGGCAAGAGCAAGCAATTGCCATTGAAGTCATGGAGTTGTGTCACGAGTCGTCCATTCAAACTTATACACTCGGATGTTTGGTCATCTTTTGTGGCATCAAATAAAGGTCTTAGATACTATGTTATTTTTGTTGATGACTTCACTAGGTTTACATGCTTATATCCTCTCAAATTTAAATCTGATGTGTTCTCAACCTTTGTTACATTTCGAGCACTTGTTGAAAATCAATTTTCTCATCATATCCAAATGTTTCAAACTGATGGGGTGGGGAATTTTGTTTGAACCAATTTTAGGAATTTCTCAATAAATGTGTGATCTTTCATCGCCTCTCGTGTCCTCATACTCCTCAACAGAATGGTCTCGTGGAAAGAAAATATCGCCATATTGTAGACATGGGTCTTACCCTTCTTGCGCAATCAAACTTGCCTACAACTTACTGGGTAAAGGCCTATTCAACTGTTGTCTTTCTAATTAACCATCTGGCCACACCAGTGCTTCAACAATTGAGTCCGTATGAGAAACTCTTTGGATCTGCACCTGACTACACTCATCTTAGGACTTTTGGGTGTGCATGTTATTCTCTATTACGGCCTTATAACTCCCATAAACTCATGTTTTGTAGCTCGAAATGCATTTTTCTTGGGTATAATTCACAACACTCGGGATATAAGTACTATGATCCATCTTCATCAGTACGTTCCTCTGAGACAACATATCTCTCGCGGCATGTCATATTTAATGAGACAGGGTTCCCATCTTCATCAGTATGTTCCTCTGTTGCTGGATCTTCGTCATTGGCTGCCTTTAATCCAAGTATACCTTTTCATATTTCTACACCATTTATTCCATTAAGTATAAGTTCATCTGATCTTCCAGATACATCGGAATTTGTCCCGTCTGACTCACCTACTCTATCAGAAAGTTCTCCCTCATTCACTGTTCAGTTATCCTCTGTTGCTTCAACACCAT
Organism: Pinguicula moranensis; assembly: GCA_028565015.1. Lineage (NCBI taxonomy): Eukaryota > Viridiplantae > Streptophyta > Magnoliopsida > Lamiales > Lentibulariaceae > Pinguicula > Pinguicula moranensis. The sequence continues at coordinate 12,160 of JAOWBN010184960.1, forward strand.
GGTCCCTACCTGGTACATCTAACAACATAACAGGTTTCTTATCTTCCTCATATGAGTGTCCACTGAGTCATTCCTCCTTCAGACCATCACTGAAGCCTATTCCATTTCCTCCCCTTGTTTCAGATCCTATTTTACCCTAGGAAGTTCCTTTGATCCCTACCATGACCACTCGGTCTCGTACAGGTTCTAGTCGCCCTTGACAATTTCCATACTATCATCTTTACTCCACCACGAGACATCCACTACGTGCTCTGATCAGTATTCAAATACCTTGTGAACCTTCTATCTACTTACAGGATGCCTCCTCTCCGGAATGGCAAGCTACTATACCGGAGGAGTTTGACGCGTTAATGACCAATCAAACATGGATTATGTGTCCTCGACCACCAGCTCAACATGTTTTACGATGTCGCAGGGTACACAAAATTAAACAAAAGTTTGATGGTTCTATTGATCGTTATAAAACTCGTCTTGTTGCTTGTGGGTTTGAGCAAGAATGTGGTCTTGATTTCATGGAAACATTCAATCCTGTGATCAAAATGGCTACTCTTCGGATCTTTTTGACTCTTGGTGTACAATTTGATTGGAGGATTCGGCAACTTTATGTTTCGAATGCATTCTTGAATGGGGATCTTGAGGAGACACTATACATGGAACAACCCCCAAGATTCGTATCTTTGGTAAATCCTAACTATGTATGTTCTCTTCATAAGGCTCTCTACGGCCTGAAGCAGGCACCTAGATCTTGTTATGTTCGTCTGTCTCAAACACTCATCAATCTTGGGTTTGTTTGCTCTACAAATGACTCATCTCTATTCATCCTACATTCAGCTGATATTCATCTAATTGTATTGGTATATGTTAATGATATTCTTGTCAATGGATCTTCTGAGAGTGTTATTGGCCATCTTGTTACTGGTCTTCAGACTACTTTCCATCTTCGTGACCTTGGTGATCTGGGATACTTTCTCGGTCTTGAAGCCATCCAGGACCGCTCTGGTCTTCATCTCAAGCAGAGGAAATACATTACTAATATTCTTGCACGGACAAAGATTGGTGCCAAACCACTTCCTTCTCCATCCTCTACTAGCCGAGATAATGTGAGTGATCCTATTAGCCCTTCTGATGTTACTATTTATCGGCAGACAGCCGGAGCATTATAGTATTGTACGTTATCTTGTCCGGACATAGCATTTGTAGTCAATCAACTATGTCAGCACATGCATGCTCCCTCGTCATCTGACTGGAGTGCATCCAAACGGGTCCTGCGTTATCTCAAAGGTAATCTTGATCTAGGATTTTGGTTTACACCTGGATCACTACAGATTCAGGCATTTTGTGATTCTGATTGGGCTTGAGATCTGCAAGACAGACGGTCTACTACTGGTTTATGCATATTTCTTGGCAATTGTCTCATTTATGGGTCAGCCAAGAAACAATTGGTTGTGTCCAGATCAAGTAAAGAAGCTAAGTACAGAGCAATGTCTCTCACTGCCGCTGAGCTATATTGGATACGCATGCTACTCTGTGATCTCCACATTCCAATTATGGAGTGTCCGGTCATATGGTGCGATAACATTGGAGCTCTGTCTTTGGCATCCAATCCAGTATTTCATGCACGAACTAAACACATTGAGGTCAATTATCATTTTATTCGTGAGCAAGTTCTGAATAAAGATATTGCTATTAGGCATCTCAACACACATGATCAAATTGTTGACATATTCACCAAAGGACTTCGTACTACTCGGTTTTGATTTTTTTTCATGACAAGCTGATGGTGATGTTATCCCCATTGCACTTGCGGGGGATTTTAATGAGGAAATCAAGGAACAAAATCAAGAATCACTTTGACCATATAAGAATGGCAAGATTTGTAGTTGATTTGTAATTATTATAGTGTTACCATATTTATGTAAGCGATATAATCTATATAATCTATACAAACACACGGTAATCGATCATTGAAGATCACACCATTATTCGTCAATCTTCTCTCAATTATTTTCATCATCTTACATTGCCAAACCTTCCGAACATCTCTAACCTTCTACAGTTTCATTCAAGACTTGCTTTGGATCACCGGGGGTTGAAGTAACTTGGATACTGAGGGACGCACCAGCATGATGAGTGGTAGCAGCCCTGAAGACATGCAAAGGAGATGGTGTGATCAGACCTTTGAAGTGGTGCCAGTGCGAAGGAGCTTGAACATTCATGGAGAAATGAGGTAATTTTTATTTCATTCAAGCTTGAAATTTTACATCTCTTCTTGTTGAGGAATGAATGGTAAACCAAATCTATACAAATCTTGATTGAATTCTATTTTTGCGTATGAGGAGTTTTGTGTGATTTGAGACAAATGTTGTGTGGATTTGTAGGTGCAAGTCTCGAATGTTGCACTATTGAAGGAGATAGAGAGTTGACTCGTGGTTCCTTGGGAGACGTATCATGGTCAACAAGCCCCACTTCTTCTAGCCCCATAGTAACTCCACTATGAAACGTACTTATTTGGTCTTGTTTATTTCCAACAGAAACCATAGTCTCAGTCGTATCCATTGTCTTCTGATCCCTCACAGAAACAGCACACATGTATATTTCGTAACCTTGTTCTGCTGATTGATTTCTTCAGTTTCTTTAATTTTTTGCGAGAACTCCACTATCTCCTTCAAATTCTTTTGTACCACTAATTCCAGCCCCTGAGTTTGTAGTAAACACCTCCGATTCTCTCTTTTTCAGTCCATCCTTTCTTTTTGATTGCCATAAAATAAGGGGACCTTTGTCCTTTCCTTTTACCAAAAGTAACATTTTTTCCTCACCAAATTGTTACAGGCCAGCGATTCAAAGTTTCCCTGTTGAAGACATTTCTTGCAATACATCACTCTATTCACATACACTGCTTCTTGCCACAAAACTTTTCCATTATTTGGTTGAAAGGGAAAGCCTTTGATTGGCTCCTCCACAAAAATCCGTGCACCCGAGGCTCGAGTCCAATGTATTGTCAAGATTATCTTCAACTGTTTCCTTATTAACGTTCCCCCGCAAGCGAATGGACGGTGAGACGACATGAAGCTTGAACCGAAGAAGCTGAAACCGAGTAGACCCAGGGCCTTTGGTGAAAATATCAACAACCTAATCATGAGTACTAAGGTGTCGTATTATGATATCCCTGTTAAGTACCTTCTCACGAATGAAGTGATAGTCAATTTCAATGTGTTTGGTGCGAGCATGAAATACAGGATTAGAGGCTAGAGCAAGAGCACCAACATTATCACACCACAACACGTTACAGCCAAGTAGAGGGACTTGGAAGTCACAAAATAGAATACGAAGCCAATAAAGTTTTGCAGTGGTAATAGCGAGGGCGCGATACTCAGCTTCAGTACTAGATCGAGAAACGACAGCTTGCTTCTTAGCAGTCCAGGAAATGAGACAGGAACCCAGAAAGATGCCATACCCAGTAGTAGACCGGCGATCAACAAGATCACCAGCCCAATATGAGTCACAAAATGCCTGAAGTTGAATAGATCCAGGTGTATACCAGAGACCAAGATCAGGGGTGCCTTTTAAGTACCTTAGGACACGCTTGGCTGCCGTCCAATGACCGTGCAGTGGATTGTGTAAATGCTGACATAGCTGATTAACAGAGAATGCAATGTCAGGTCGCGAGAGAGTCCAATACTATAAAGTACCCACGGTCTATCGATAGAGGGTGACATCCTGGGTCAGAAGAGGATCACAACGGTCAGTGGAAAGTAAAGCAGAAGAAGTACATGGTGATGGCAAAGGTTTAGCTCCCTGCATGGTTGTTCTTTAAAGAAGAGCAGAGATGTACTTGGACTGTCGAAGATAAAGGCCAGAAGCATGCCTAACAACCTCACGAC
>JAOWBN010184971.1:0-16477 GCA_028565015.1 Pinguicula moranensis
GTGGGGATACCAAACAGGCAGTTTCCAGGTTTTCCCTCTGCAGCCCAATCGTTACCAAACAGGCTTGAATAGGGACTTCCAAAGTTTCCCTAAAATATTCCCAAAATCAATTTTTTTTTCCCTGGACGCCAAACCCACCCTTTAGGCCTGCTTGCCCCGGTCCGCGGCTCAAAAAAAGCCGCCGGTTTCAAGTGGATTAACTTTTCCTCTCCTCTTATTTTCTCGTTTGCTTTTTTTAGTAGGTGTATATGTAAATATACTTCCATCGCCTTATCTGGTTCTGCACAGGTGCTTGGATAACCTGATTTCGATCAGTGGGTTTGACAAACTCACTAGTTGAAATCTTGTTAATCCGCAAGTGCCAGGCTAGGCTCCACCACGAGATGGAGTATGTGGCTGAGTTCAAATAGTGCTAAGATCCATAGTTGATCATCATTTTATGTCTACATATTTCTTCCAATGAGCTTTTCATGTATCTTATCAGCACCACTTGTCTAGAATAAGTTGAATCAGTATAGAATATTTTCAAGTTCCTTTGACGTTTCAAGTTTCTTAAAGAGGATACCTCTGTATCCTCTCTACTCTGCCCATTCTCCACTCTACTGTGCACTTCAACTTTGCATTCCCCTTTTGCCTGCTGCATGTGATTATTGATTAACAGTTTCACTATCCAAATAAAACCATCTATGAATACGTGGTAGAATCAATTCCATCGAACCTATCATCCCAAATATTTCACTTCAGTTATTTATCTCTTAGTTTCTTCTTTTGTTTGGGTAGATATTTTGCTCTAAGAAGAGTAGTTTTGGTTTTGAACCAAAAATCAAGACCAATCTACGGAAAGGATGAGATCAGGTAGTTCATTTACTTTTTTGCTCTTTTTTAACACAAGTTGCCAAGCTCTAGTCTCAAATTGTTTAGGGGGAACTATACTAACTTATCTAGGTGTACAATATGATTTTGAAGATGTGCCTAATGAAAGAGATGAACATAGTAATGGTTCATGCTCAGATTTTGAAGATGATGAAGAAGGTGATGTGCATAATGACAGTCTTTCCGAACTTGGGGTCTTTGAATGATATCGACGACTATAATAATAATTATGTAGATCAAACACCTAATTTTAACTCAACCGTCCAAGAAACACCTACCTTTACACTTGGTATGTAGTTTAGCTCCAAGCAAATTTTTAAAGGATGCTATCCATGCTCGTGCAACCGAAACTTTTAGAAATTTAACCATAACTAAGAATGATGATAGTAGGATATATGCTAGATGTGATGAGAAGGATTGCGGGTGGAGAATAAACTGTGTAAAGGTATTGAATGAAGTCACTTTTTGTGTAAGAATGCATGATGGCAGGGTATTTCATAGACAAAATGCATGATCCGGATATTTGTCTAAAAAATAAAGGACAGGTTCAGAATAGATCCTATGGTGTTCGTGGATTTAGGGATGAAATTATACATAATATTAGGATGAATATCTTTTGTTCATTGCAAATGGAGTTGGAATAGTCATCATTGACAATTCTTTTAACTTTGTACTAATAGTGAACTAGAGCAAAATGACTCTATTAAATTCCAGTACTTCTATTTAGTGAAATTGTTGGAACTCAAAATATCGAATGACGCAATGCATATTGAGCCACAACAGAAATGGCCTCTTTGTATAATTACAAGGGTAAGACCGCGTACATCTGACCCCTCAGACCCAAACTTAATTGGGAATATATTGGGTACGTCGTTCCCAACGAATCTCTAATTCTTCCTTTTTTGTTAAGCCTATCCATAATACAAAAGAGACGTCGGGTGGATTAGGATGAATATCTCCAAGCAAATAGCTTATAGGACATAAAAGAATGCTATGAAGAGAATTCAAGGAAATAGTGATGACCAGTATAATCTGTTATGTAACTATGCCAATGAACTAAAGTCAGTAAATCTAGGTTTGACTGTACATTTGATGCAGGAGAATCTGCAAAATTATGAAGCAATGGAGACAATTTCCTAATTGGGGCTCATTCCAGTATTTTGGGCATATATTTGGTTACGGTTATCATAATCCCGCATAAGATCTTAATTCAAAAACTTATTTTCATTGTGCACTTTTTCCTAGAATAAGTTATCTTCAAATTATGCTATCTTCCCTTTCGAATTATTGGTTTTAGTTAATTCTGCTATTTTGGGTAATAAATCAATCTGTCAATTAGGAAGGTCAATTAATTCCGATTTGGGCGTAATTTCTGACAGATTGCTTGTTTTAATTTAAACTTTAATTAGGAGTGATTTTTGAGATTTTGCTATTTTTGGCAGATTTTCGAGTACTCACGATATTTTATTATAAAGTTTGACTTGTGGAATTAGTTTTTGATCATCGAATTGTTATTAAATAAAATTGAAATCCTAGATAATATTTCTCTGGTTTTCGAGCAATTTCTATTGTTCTTCCTTGCAATTCGTTTGGTTTAACTAACCCGCAGGATAATCACTATTCTGCATGACGCCAATATCTTAATTATAAATGTTCCAAATTGAGGAAAGCAAGGTGAGATGCATATTTTGAACAGAGTTGGGTCATAATTATAAAGGTTGCAAATTGAGGATAGCAGCTTCAATCAAACTTTAAGTAACCTTGAACTTTTAATTGTCGCTATATGATTTATTTGTTACAAGCTGATATGTAATATGTGTTGTATTTGTGTAGGCACAAAAGGAGCTTGATGTATTGAACTTTCAAATTGCCAAAATGCGGTTCATTTGTTGTAAGCTAATATATAATATGCTTTGTATTTGTGTAGGCACAAGATGAAGCATAACTTTTACAAGCTGAAATTCAATACTTCTGTTCAGAGTCAACGCAATCTACTCTAGTACAAGGAAATTCAAGTAATGAGGAAGTTAGGCTCCTATGTTCGACACAACAAAGTGTCCAAGTAAGTAACTATCATACAAGGTTGGTTTGAATTATAATTTGGGAATAACAATTCCGTTTATTTCATAATTGCCCGTAGGCTTAAATGCAGTACACCTAATAATATTACAAGTAAGTCCCTAGACTAGAATATAAATACAAACACTTTCCTTCAAGATGAACGAAAGATATCCACTAGACCCATCCTGTTTCAAAGTTTTTCTAGATCTAGGGAGCTAAGGTCTTTGGTCAGTGCATCAACAACTTGCTCTTTGGTGGCTATGTGACTCAGCTCCACTGTTCAACTTTTCTTTGATGAAAAAACTGCCAATTTTTACATGTTTGGTTCTATCATGCTGTACTGGATTGTTTGCGATGCTGATGACTGACTTGTTGTCGCACAACAACTTCAACTGGGGCTTTGGGTCCATCTTGAGCTCCACAAGTATCGATCTCAACCAAATCATTTCTATAGCACTCAAAGCAATGGCTCTGTACTCTGCCTCAGTTGTAGAGCGGGCCACTACTGGTTGTTTCTTGCTACTCCAAGAGACTAGATTGCCTCCTATAAACATGCAATATTAAGACGTGGACTTTCTGTCATAAGCACGGCTAGCACAGTCTGAATCACAGTAGCCCTCGATGTTCAGATGCTTGTTCTTTCGGAAGATCAGTTATTTTCCCGGTACACTCTTTAGGTATCTTAATATCTGATACACGACATCCAAATGACCCTTTCTAGGTTCATGTATGTACTTGTTCACCACACTCACAGTAAATGATATATCGGGTTGGGTATGGTTCAGATACATCAACCGACCTACCAGTCTCTGATATCACTTTCTATCAATAGGCTTGCCTGTTTGTGCACTCAGTTTCAATCTCTAGTCTATCGGCATCTTGGTGGGCTTGTAGCCCAACATAACTGTCTTCTGGAGTAGGTCTAAACAGACTTTCTATGGGATAGAACAATTCCCTTCGGCCCGTGGGTTACCTCAATCCCAAGTACTTTAACTGCCCCAAACCTTTCACTTCAAACTCCTTGCCAAGTCTAACCTTCAGCTTTGTAATCTCACTTTCATCATTTCCAGTAATGATCATATCACTTGCATACACTGCTAGTATCGTGGTATGACTTCCAACTTACCTGAAGAACACTGTATGACCAGCATTGGTCTGTTGATAATCCATGCCAACCATAGCTTTCTTTAACTTGTTAAATCAAACTCGACGAGATTGTTTCAAACCATAGAGTAGTTTTTCGAGCTTACAAACCTTGCCAGCTGTCTGACTGGTGTCAAACCCTGGAGAAATCTCTATGCAAACTTTCTACAATAGATCACCATGAAGGAATGCATTTTTCACATTGAGTTAGTGTAGCTTCCAACCTTTGTTTGTTGCTATAAAGACCAGAATCCTGAGTGTGCTCATCTTCACCATTGGTGCAAAAGTCTCATCGTAGACAATCCTATAAACCTGACTGTATCCCTTGGCTACAAGTCGTGCCTTATAGCATTCAACTCCGCCCTCCTTATTTTGCTTCACAGTGAATACCCACTTACATCCAACTGCCTTCTTACCAGGAGGTAGTGGCACAAGCTGCCGGGTTTTATTCTTTAGCCACCTGCAAATAACTAAGAATAAAGACAATGTCCAAAGATACAATGAATGTTCCATGTTTAAGAAGTATATGTGAGTATGAAACAGAATGGACAATATCATGAAGATGAGTAATATCTAGGGAAAAAACATATCTGTTAGGTAAAACCCTTGTATTATTGCGAGTGGTCCTCCTAACCAACTTGGGGACAGGAAGAATAGTATCAGGAGAAGGAGTAGCATCACCTGAAAGGATTGATGAAGATGAAGGTGCCCCTGGAGTTGAAGCAGGCAAGGACACTGGGCATGGGACAGGCACATGCGACTCAGGTAACTCTCTAGTCTTCTCTCTTCTTTGTCACCGGGCATGGGAATGATTCTTGTGTATATTAAGTGTTGGTTCCCCTGACCCTGAATGTCCCTCTCATGAATCAAATCCTCCCCGGTCTCCTCCTTTATTACCGGATCACTCACCGAGCAAGGAAAGAAAATGTCTTAAACTCGTACTATCACCGGCTCATTTCCAATTCGTACTATCACCGGTTGCCCCCTATCACTACTACCCTCCCCCTCTTGTCGTATACTTCTCAGATCTTGCGAGTCATCAAAAAAAAGAGGATACTCTTTGGGAGAAGTACGACTCATGCTCCCAGAACGTGGCATCCCTGCTCACAAACAGTCTTCTGTCAATGGGATTTCAACAAACATATCCCTTCTGAGTAGCAGAGCACCTCACAAAGACCCACTTCAAGCCCTTCGGTCCAACGTTCCTACCCCTGGTTTGTTGTTATGTACAAAGTACACACAACCGGAGATTCTCAAAGAAAGAATGTCTCCCTTTGAACCTTGACAAACCTGGAACAAGGACCTCCACTCCAGCATGCGTGAGGGGATCCTCTTGATCAGAAAAGTGGCTATCATAACTAATTGTCCACATAGGTACTTTGGAACATTCATGGCAATCATCATACTTCGAGTAACCTCTAGAAGATGACGATTCTTTCTCTCTGCCACTCCATTCTGCCCCGATGTGTATGGACATGTGGTTTGGTGTTGAATTCCCTACAACTACAGATACTCTGCAAATGCCCTATTGGTGTACTCTATCTCATTGTCTGACCTCAATGCCTTCACTATTGCACCATACTGTGTTTGAGCACTTTTGTGGAAATCTTTGAAACATGTAAGCACCTCACTCTGAGTCTTCATCAGATACAGCCAGGTAATCTGAGAATAACAATCAATGAAGGCCACTAAGTATCGAAATCCATTGACTGTTGTTATGGGTCAGAGGCCCCATACATCATAATGCACCAAATCAAAGGCACAAGAGTTCCTACTACCCGAGCTGACATACGAGTTCCTACTGTGCTTACCCAACTCACAACCATCGCACGAAAGTCTGTCTCTATCGACCTTCTCAAACATATGAGATATAGATGACTCATGGTTGAGAAGGAAGGGTGACCTAATTGCCTATAATAGACCGCCTACTCCATACTTTTGTTGTCTTCAAATGTCTTAACTAAGGATGAAATGGCTGAGTTCAATTCCTTTCAATCCATGTACCACAAGCTGTTGTGCCATGTCCCAGTTTCAAGAATCCTGCCTATCCTCTTCTTCAGGAAGATCACCTGGGGAATATCAAATAAAACAGTACAGTTTAATTGGTGAATTATGAATTTAAGGGAAAGCAGTTTCACAAGGAAGGAAGAAACATGCAAGACTTTTGCTAAATTCAAAGTGTTGGTACAACACATTGTACCCTTACCAACCACTGGCTGATCTGTACTGTCGGTTGTCTTGACACTCAATGGAACTGCTAGGGGAGCATGGGAACTGAACTCTCTACAAGCCCAAGTGTAAATGATACAGTTTGAAGATACAGGATTGCGAAAGGAGGTGAGGGGCTGAGTTCCATCTCACACCCCTTCTATCTTCAACTTTCTCTCGAAAACCTAGAGAAATGATCGATCTTTCTCATCCGACATCAAGGTGGTGTGATTCACTCCTCGTCCACCACCCCTAGTACCATATCTCCTTCATCCACGACCACAACCTCTATCTTCAAACCATTATCTTCCACTTGAATCTCTCTCCCAACATAGCTCCAGGCAGGATTGCATTAAGTGGCCTATCTCTCCACAATGGAAGCAGTTGCGAGTCTCTCTTCGTACAACATTGGGGTTAGTGGTCTTAGCTAGGGCATTCATTCCCTGTATAAGCCTCCCTAAGATCTTCCAACCTTCAGGATTGAACTTACTCAAAGCCTCTAATCCATTATCCACCACATCCTCATACGTTCTTGTCATATCTCACATACAATAATTCCGAGATTATTCAATAAACAATGCATAATCAACACATCCCCATATCAACGCATCCACAATCATAATGCACAATCAGTAATCCACAGCAATCGATAAACCACAATATAATGCATTAACATATAAACAACCAACTGCCAACAATCTCTCAAACAATCATGCCTAATTGAATTTTCCAAGTTTAGGCAAATATCAACACTTCAATATAATAATCAACTTCTCAACCAAAATACAAATATCCATCAAATTGTACCAAATTAACAAAAAACTGATATGACAGCTGCGAAGAACAACTCTAGAAGATATTGTTTTCCTTCACCGGCAGCGATGACTGGGGGGAGTGGGGGTCTGTATAGCCAAGGATAGATCTCAGGGAGATGATCTCAGTCGTGGTGGTCGCCGGGGCTGGCGACGACGAACGCGCCAAAAATTGGCCAAAAATAGCTGTGCTTCGGCGAATATGAAAAATGGTCGTCAGGTCGCGGGCGACGGTCAGACATGGCCACAATGGCTTGGGCTGTGGTTAGACACTCACAGCGGTGAGTTTCCGACGGCGCACAACAAGAGGGCGGTAGAATGATGGTGGTGGGAATTAGGGTTTTGAGATTTTGATGTGGCTTTGATACCAAATTGAAATTTGGGAAATAGCAATTCTGTTTATTCCGTAATTGTCCGCAGGCTTAAATACAGTACACCTAATAATATTACAAGTAGGTCCCTAAACTAGAATATAAATACCAACAGTTTGATATTCACTTAATACTTACCAGTTTTAATGTAAAATTTTACACGTCAATAGGAGAATTCTTCGAGTCCACAACAGGACCAATTAGGAATCCAACTTTAGTTCATTTGCAACCAAGTTTACATGAAAGCATTTGTGCCCAAGAGAGTTTCTCAGGGTCTCTGAAGGATATCAATTCAGGGTTGGCACCATCTTCTATTACACAAGCAAGCCAAGAAACTGATGGGGGAGTTCCAGTGCTTGGAAAGAATGGAAAGAAATTTCTTACAATTCAGAATCTACAAGGAGCTATTCATTTTGTTCTGAAAATGATGGGAAAAAAGACAAAATGAAAGACAATCCTTTACAATCATTGTGGAAAGACTCATTTTTTCGTGTTACTCTATTTAAGTTTTTTTTTATATGTAAATATTTGAATTAAAATGGTGAAGTGGCCCAGTTACAAAATACAAATAAATTTTGGGTTAGACCCAAAAGATACAACTGCAGATTTCTAAAATGAGCTCATGAAGGTCCCAACTATGCTACAAAAGGGGAAAACATATCAAGACATGATTCTGAGTGGGCCCTAAAGGCCCGAACTGATTTTTGGCCCAATTACCTGGGCCCAATGTTCGATCAAAAATGCCTCAAGAAGACAAATCTTCTCGGGCAGCTCAGTTGCCTAGAGAATGCATACCTTCTCGGGCTGCTAAACTAGTGCGACAATGTCACTGTCTTGTCAAGTTTACTTCACATTACTTTTTTTATATTTCGTCCAGTAATATATTTATATTTATATTTATTTTCTTTCATTTTTGATTTTTTTTAAAAATATTTTATTATATTTTGTCTCAGTAAAATTAATTTAATTTAATTTATCTTATCTCAATTTATTAACATACATTTTTTAATTTTCACATTTTCTAATATGACTTTAAATTTTTATTATTTTTTATTTAAAGAATTAAAATAAACTGCTATTGCAGGTAAAACAAGTTAAAATGATCAAAAGTGATGAATATATTAAAATTTATGGGACTAATAATTAAATTTTGAATCCTATTAATTCAAAGTAAAACTTTGACTAATCCTGTGAAACTAAAAATAATTTTTTTTGGTCAAAGATAATGTGATCCAACTTCATGAATTATTTTTTCAATGGAAACTCCCGTTTACTCATTCTAAAAATTGCACTAAGAAAGATGTTGAGAGAGTTGGTCATGTGTGTTAGATGATGGGAAAGTTCACATTTCACAAGTCCACCAAGGCCAAAAGCGGTGAGATCCATTTCAAACATACCAAAGAATTTTCAAAACTTCAAAAAAACAAAGTCAAAATTGCATATTGCACGAAACTATCATATCTTCCAGTCGTACATTGCTTAGCAAGAATCAGCCGTCTTGTTTCGTACGTTGCAATCAGCCGTTTACCAAAAGGCCACAAATATGTTCACAAAGCAAAGCAGGAAAAGGCCCAAGATGCAATGGTTGCAGAATCTCATTATACAAAACTTTAGATCTAAGATTTAAGAGTGCATGCAGCGAAAACTAAAACTAAAAGTTAACAGAAACGTAAATAAGGCGCTCACCACCCTAACTTCATTAGGGTTTTGCGAGATTAACTTCTCGCTTAGTCTTTTTACAAAGTCTTTTCACCAAATACTCCAAGAACCAACTCAATCAACTACATCTCTACCGAAATTTGGCTTTGATATCACTGTTATGATTTTTGTTCAAATGTATTTATCAAAATAACCAGTTAGTCTCGTGGTTCGCCAAAAAAGTAATTTCGGGTTACATCCACGTTGAGTTTCAAATTCGGGCTCGTCGCTAATATTATTCAACCACCATACAAAATAGTATTACCGGATCAGATCACAGTATCAACAGTCCAGATAATTTCTTTGCATCGCTTAATGGTGGTTGTTGGATCATGTCAGAAAGATGGACGGTCCAGATTGATTCTCAGGCGGCAGTTAGTGTCTCGAGGCACCGCTTCATTCCTACGTTGGATCAACTTACAGATGGACGGCTCGGACACGTTTAGGTGGTAAGACATGCAGATGATCAGATCAGATTATAGATGTTGACACAGAATCAGCCATTGCATAAATCGCGAATTTATGGCGCAGAGTGCATCAACCGTCATATCAAATACAAATGAATGATCAGGATCATTCCACATGTCACAGCAACAACCAATCGATCAAATGCCACATTTAACAATCCAGAATATATCATTTAATCAAATGGCAAAATTGTAACTTCATAATTAACATTTTTAAAACTCAAGGCTTGATCCCTGGATCTTTTTAACCACTAAGATAAGGACCATGGGTTAGAACCGACAATCTTTTTTACCTTGTCTGAATTGGTGCCCCTGATAGATTTGGGGAACAAACCGGCAGACCCCATTCATTATCTTCCGAAACGAGACAAGAGAGGAAGCCCATTTGAACCATGGAAGGGTTTTGAGAAGGAAGCCCAATAAGGATCCCATTCGAATTATTATAGGAATAGAGGACCACTCAAATTATTAAATAAGGAAACCCATTCAAATTTACTAGGGATCATTGGGAATATTTATAAAATTACTGTGAAAACGGATGTGGCTTGGAATGTTCATGAGAGACCAAGTTGGAGAGAAGCAAACGCACGAGATCAAAACAAGAAACTTCCCTCTTCGGCAGACTAGTTTCCAGAATATTTGGCATCAGATGGAATACATATTCCGTCTTCTTCTAATCTCCGACACAATGTTAGTGTGAAATTATTAACAATCCGGGTCTTGTATTCATAGAGTTTAAATCAACTACTTGGGTGAAATATTTCTTGTTTTAATTTATAGGTTAAAAATAAATATTTCTTGTTTCTTCTGAACAAATAAATTATATTGACTATGGTTCGATAAAACTGTGTATTTTCCGGGCTCAATCACCTCCCTTTGACCTTAATAGGTCGGCCGTGATAAGGAGTTTTATTGGATATGAATGACAATAAAACAAGTATTAATGTAAACACCCTGAAAAATCAACTAAGAAACGCACAAGTTTAGCTCTCTTTGCGAGGAAAAACCGTGGGAATTTCCTAAGTCAACCAAAACCGACATGCATCTCTGTACTATTTATATCCCAATCCTCAGCTTGTTTGATTCCATAAGCAATCACAAATACATACAATGTTGTCTTGCTGTATATCAAAGAGAGGAAGGGAAAAGGTGGAGCGACCCAATGCCCAGACTGGCCGGAATGGCTGGAAGGAAGGAAACATAGTCATGACTGGTGGAGCAATTAAAGCGGTGACTGTGAGCCACGAAGTCGGGAAGCGCGACAAGAGAAAACAAAAATTGTATGATGGTGATAGTGGCGGTGTCGATGGTGGCTTTGGCCCCAGTGACGGTGGAGTTGGTGACTTTTCCTATGGTGCTAACAATGGTGGTGGTGGTTATGGAGGTGGTGGTGGTAATGGAGGTGACAATGGTGGAGGTGGTGGTGGCCACAGCGGAGGAGGTGGTCACAGTGGTGGAGGAGGCGATGGTGGAGGTGAATAAACCGGAGGAGGGGGAGAATAAACCGGAGGAGGAGGAGAATAAACTGGTGGTGGAGGTGATGGAGGAGAGTGAACTGGGGGAGGAGGCGAGGGCGGAGAATAACCTAACGGTTGAGGTGGGGGCGGAGAGTAAACAACGATCGGGGATGGGGGAGGAGAGAAAATCGGAGGAGGTGAAAAAACTGGCGGAGGAGATGCCGGCTGGACGACAGATGGCGATGGAGATGGCGGGAAAATCGGAATGAATCGCCGGCATTTAAAAGCTCCACAGTGTATTTTCTTAGACAAAAACGCAGAGCACTGCGTGGTGGACCTCTGGGCTGGCCTCGCCGGCAAGCAATTCCGCCGATCATCAACCGCCGGCAAAGCCGAGCACACTGGCGGCTCTCCGGTAAAAAAGTTATACGAAAACGTGAAATTCAGGAGCTTTGGCAGCTGACAAATCCCTGGGGGAATGGACCCAGAAAGCAAATTATGCGCCACATTCAGCTGCTCCAAGCTCACCAATCCCGTAAAACTCTCCGGCAGCGGCCCCAACAGCTGATTATAGCTGACGTCAAACACAGTCAAGTTCGTCAGCAATCCAATCTCCGGTGGCAAGCACGACCTCAGCCCATTATTCATCAATATAATCTCATTCAAATTGCTCATATTCCCCAGACTCGCCGGCACACACCCCTGGAAACGGTTGCTTGCCAGCACAATCACGGAAACCGGCGAGTTCCCGAAATTCTCCGGTATCTCGAATTTAAATCTGTTGTGGTTGATAAAAATTGCATCCAGTGGCTTGTCGAAGAGCTCCGGCGGCACATTCCCCTCAAACTCATTGAACCGAATATCCAGATATATCAGCTTCGGCAAGCTCAGCACCACATAAGGAAACTTTCCGGCGAACCTGTTGTTGCTCAAATCTAGCTCAAACAGCGTCTTCAACTTCTCGAACTTCTTGGGTACCGTGCCGCAGAATCTGTTGGAATTGATGTGAAAAATGCCGAGATCAACCAAAAGCCCGAGCTCCTCCGGCAGATATCCAGCGATATCCCCATGATTGAGATCAATCCCGGCAACCGTTCTTACCGATGGGTCATCCTGCACCACCGCGCAGAAAACTCCGGTGTACTTACAAACGTCAGATCCAACCCAATCGGCGGTGAGATTGAGGGGATCTGATAGAATGGCCTTCTTCCACGCCTGCAAAGCGATGTAAGCAGATCGAAGCCTGGGATTCTCAAAATCCAGAGAAGAATCCACCGTCACATTCTCCCCTCTGTCCCCAAACTCATCTAAATAGTACAGCAGCTGCCTCTTCTTAATATACTTGACCTCTCCGTCGGTAAGTGTGCCGCCATTGCTGTTGAATCTGAGCTCTGCAGCATCGCCACCACAACAACAGTAACACGCCAAACAGGCGAGTAGAAGCACGAAACCAACCCTGCAACAGCAAATGCAGCTCGAGGAAGTGTTTATCTTCATCTCACAGCAGACATCTATCTACTCTGGGTGTGAAATTCGTTGATTTGGGGCCAACAAACTGAACCCAATCCAGAATGTAGTATGCAGGCCGAGATCTGGGTTTCGAAGAAAGATGCAAAATTAGGAATTTGGGTGGTGGCTATGGAGGTGCAGAGAGAGAGAGAAATTGAGGGTTTTCTGTATATTGATTTTCTTGTTCAGTGGTTCTGAGTAGTTTTGTGGTGTGAGTCTCAAATCACAGCTCGAACACAGCTCGAATCACACCAATATTTCCTCTTTCTCTCTCGTCTCTTTTCAGCTAACGCATTAATTTTCAACGTGCTCCTTCGGAACACTGGCAAAATGGTAATAGAATTCGTTTATTTGAGATGCATTAATGGGGAACAGGGAGCTCAATTGAAGAATGCTTTTTAGGTCGATTTATTCCATATTTTAATTTGGGTGTTGGAAGAAAATTAATAAATTATGAAATTGAAATGGTAACTAGTAGAAGAAGGGTGGTGGACTGGTGGGCCGCCAACCCCCCACCCACCCAACAAAAAAAATTAAAGATTCCTGTGTATGTAATAAAAACCTAAATTACTCAATTTTTTTGATCGTTTCGTCCCTACATAATAAAATGTCATTCTTCTTATTCATCTTTGGCTTTTGATCAATGAAAGAGCATCCTTTTTATTCCTTGGGAAATTGAGTCGATGTGTAGTGCGTGTTTCTATTTTCGGCAATAGCATAAGATTCTTAACATTTTTTTTTATTGGAATTAGTGTCATATTGATAATTGATATACAGTTATATGTGATTAGACATGAACAGTTTAGGGATTAGGTTTTCCGGTTATCGAACCATCGAATTTTTGTCGGTTATTAATTTTTAAAAATAAAAACCTTAATCTTAATTTTGAATATTCGATTTTGTCCGGTCCAGTTTTCTCCTATTGGTGGTTCGTTTGTCGAAAATCTCCGATTTGGTTGACAGTTTTGGTTTAGGCCGATTTCGGACGATTTTGACACGGTTTAAATTTGGTTCAAATCTCGAGCGTAACCGAGTTTTTTTTTTGGTTTTTTTTAAAGGAATTTTGCTTCTTTCATTTTTTTTATGAAAAAATTATTTTTTCATATTTGTCATATAAATCTATAAATATATATTAAGTTCCAAAAAAATAAACTTATAATAATAAATATATTAATATACAAATATTATTTATATATAAGTATATAATAATTTAAAATTAAAATATAAATAAAATTACATTGATCATGTAAATCAATTCACATTTACATTTATAACACTAATACAAATGAATGTACATTAACATTTATATTAACAGTTTAAATTAATTTATATTTATAATATAATTAAAAAAATAAAAATAAAAAAAGGGAGGGGAAGAGCTTAAATTCAACTATAAATCATTTTTAAAAAAAGGTTTTGAAAAGTTGTAAAAGTTTTTGTTTTGGATGACCGGTAGTATCCGACTATTTGTCGACTAGTCTACAGGGATCTACCCGTACGACTCTCCGAGCAGATTGAGCAAATGGCTGACTAGGCGAGCCTTTTCATAAAACCGGAGTTTGGCACATACTTTGTGCATCTGGTGGGAGTCGAACCCACAACCTCCCACATATAAAGAGAAAAGTTGTAAAAGTTAAAAACTTATATTTGTAAAACTTTTAGGGTTTAAATTTTTTAGTTTTTATAGGATTTTTAGGGTTTTAGATTTTTTTAAAGTTTGAAAAGTTATAAAACTTATTTTGTTGGGTTTTTAAGGTTTAGGGTTTGAAAAGTTATAAAAATTTATAAAACTTATATAACTTATAAAATTATATAAACTGTATAACTTTTATAATTTATAAACTTATAAGTTTTGGGCTTAAGATTTTTAGTTTTTTTTATTAATAATTTGTAGGTTTTTTAGGATTTTATGTTTTTCAGAATTTGAAAATTTATAAAACTTAACTTAAAAACTTATAAAACTTAATAGTTTATATAACTTAATTTATAACTTGCAAAACTAAAAAAACATGTAAATTTTTTTAACTTGTAAAACTTAAAAGTTAAATTTGTATAAATTATAAACTTATATAAACATATATAAATTTTATAACCTTTATATTTATATAAGTTAAAACTGTACATGTTATACAAGTTTTTAACTTTTAATTTTTTATAACTTAGAAAAGTTTATAAGTTAATAAGTTTTTAAATTTTACAAGTTACTAAGTTTTTATATTTTATAAATTGTATAAGTTATACAAGTTTTTATGTTTATAAGTTAAAAAGGTTTATAAGTCAAAAGTAATATTTTAAATTTTAAAAGTTTATAATTTTTATAACTTTTCAAACCCTAAAATTCCAAAAAATTCTTGACACTTTTCCGGTAGGAGAACCGCTGGAAAAGTGTCCAAGTTTTTTAATTTTCGGTCGGAAAACCGCCGGTCAAACCTCCGGGAATGGTTTGACCGGTCAAAAGTTTTTAAAAAATTTTTTTTGGTCGCTAACCGGTTGAAACCTCCTAAAATTGTCGGATTTCATTTTTTTTAATCAAAACCTCCGGTTTTTTGAACCTCCGATTTTCAAACCGGAGGTTTTAGAAATCTCCGGTTTGAAAACCTCCGATTTTAGCCGGTCCAAAAATCCACGGTTAGCCGATTTTTGGTTGAAAATGCCCATGTTAATATACATGGAACAAATATTGAGTTTAGAAATTATAAGAAAAAAAAACTTTGTGGGAAGTTTCTCTTTCTTAAAAAAATGCCTATATTAAAAAACAAATGGACAATTTAGATGAAGAAGAGTTAGAAAAAAAAAATATAAGGCTTTTATAAAATGAATTCAAATATCCCCCCTTTTTGCGTTTTTGTGGGGGTTGGGGGCGTTTTTTCAATAACATGATAATTTAATAATTGGATTGGACAATTATTTATATTTTGTTAATGTTTGGAGGAAAATTATAGAATTTGAGGAGTTCATGTAAATAGAATCCATTAAAGAGATAAAACTCTATGGCAGATCAATTGACAAATTCGGAGCCAATATCATTTTCTCCATGTTCCACCTTCACTACATGCTGCAATAAATTTGTTACTGATGCAGCCATTGTGTATGAAGTGGGTGTCCATCACCTGCACACATCAGGAGTCTATTACATGGACAGGCAATTGAAACAAACAACTGAAACGCCAATATCAGCAGCAGTCATATATCCGAACCAAGAGGGAGGCGTATCCCAATCAATACAGAAACAATAGATGCCACTTTAGTAACTATAGTCTCTCATAATAGTTTTTTTTGATAATTAGTCTCTCATAATAGTGTAAGAACTATATAGCTATATAGTATTAATTCTGTACAACTTTTCAACATTCTCAAGTCAAAATTATCTGAAATGATATAGCACAGGACAGATTTTGCACGAATTGCGCAAGTGGGTAAATAACCAAAATATCCCGTGTTGAACTCCGTGCCAGTGTTAAATATGAGGGTATTGTGGTCATTTTGCCCCCTCGTATTGCACACGCGCCTAAAATGTCCTGCACTATATCATTTCTCCATGTTAGAAAACGTTAAATAACGTTTTTCTTTCTAATCTATTAATTGGTATCAATTAGTATTAATTTTGTATTAATGCAATTAAGTACCAATTAATCCTAATTAAGTATTAGGATTTAGCTCCCTATATATAGGTGATTCTGGCACTTATTCTATAGATGCGAATCCTACGCGAAAATACACTATCTCATGTGTTGAGAACCCAGTCTAAATTCTCTCGAATTGCTGTCTCGCCATCTTTGGAGAAGAGATTTGAGTTTGTGGATTCATCGGGACTTTTATAGCCTCCGATTCCGTTCGTGACATAATCAACCGGAAGGACGATCCAAACCGCTTTCGCA
>JAOWBN010184982.1:0-16476 GCA_028565015.1 Pinguicula moranensis
AATCAGTTTCTTGTTTCGCTTCTTGTAACAGCTTCTGGTACCTTTCCTCTGTATAACGAACCATCTCCTTCAACTTCTCGCCTTCTTCTCTTACATGCTCGAGTTCATCTTTCATAACATTAAGCTTCTCCTTTGCATGATTGGATTCAGTAGCAACTTCCTTGAGAGCAAATGCCAAATCTTCCATAGCTTTTGTGCTCTTCTCTTCAGCCTGAATAGCCTGCTTCCATTCAGTCTTAAGCAATTCCATCTCATCGAGCACTGTTTTAGCCCGCGATGAGGCCTTCTTTTCGTCTTCCTCAACACGAGCAAGATTCTCCTTTGTCACCTGCAGTTCAAGCTTGACATGCCTCATCTCATCTTCATTAGAACTTGCATCATCTTCATCAACCTCTCTGCTACGCTCCATAGACTCGATTTTTGCTCGTAGCGAAGCGATCAAAGCTGTTGATTCTTTTTGGTTCTCAACTTGAGCTTCTAACTCTTGAATTCTCTTCTCATTTTCAGAATACAACACTGTTAAATGCTTCTCCCTCTGCCTCACATCCTTCACCTCTGATTCTAAAGTTCTGATCTTTTCATCTTTCATCTTCACCTCATCCTCACAACTACGTAGCAACCTTTGCAAGTTCTCAAGCTTCATTGCTAGCTCCTCATTTGCTCTAGATTTAACATCTTCAAGTTGATCAAGGATCACAGACTTCTCCATCTCACTAGCTTGCAACTTTTCCTTAGTCCTCTGCAACTCACCCTCGAAATCCTCCATCTGTCGTAGTTGTTGTTGTTGCTGTTGTTGCATCAACATGGCTCTACTCTGGCCCTGCATCAGTATTAAAGACCCTCAAAATTTTAGTTTCAAACTAGGAAAAATTTGGCCCCTACCACTTTAGGCATGAATAACAATACAATCTATAAATAATTGTACTTACTATTTGAAGTAGTACCTAGTTGCTAATTAGCATCCATGTAATGAAACAAATAATGTACCATAAGAACTGCTCCGGGTTTTTGCATTATGAACAAAAAAAATCAGTTTGATAAGAAGAAAAGTATGGGGTACAATGCTAGAGGGAGGCTGAGGGGTCAGCTCCCCCTCCCTCCACACACACGAATTTCTTTTCTTGGTGTACAAAATTTTCAAAAAGTTTATGATCGTTCTCGGTTTATCTCGCCCTTTCATCATTAATCTTCGCCTTTGAAACATCCACAACCTACCTATATTTCTAACTAAGTTGGAATCAAATGTACGCGTTTCGATTGCGCCTTCGAAACAAATTATCCGCGGTCCACTCAGTCTAACCGTTCTAATCATACAAAAAGGTTGTTTAGATTTCGTCTTCCAAACAAGGAATCAATTTATACCTGGTTCCGATTTGACACGTTGGAGGTGTTCTTGTTGACAGATTTAAGTGTCCCTTTATCAACCTGTGCCACTAATGCATCTCCTCTGCATAGCTTCGATGCAGAAAGGGTTCTCGAGAACACACTCGAATGGTGTTGGTTCTTCTGTACCAAATCACGAGAACCTGATCTGAAAAAAATAGAATATGAAAAAAAAATCTCAAAACCAATGCTGTTTCATGTCAGATCATGTGTAGGATTGATGAAAGAAAGAACAAAAAAAAGCTAAGGCAAATGATAGAAAAGGCGTTAGGAAGAAGAGGCCGGCAAAAATCTCGTAACGAAAAGAATACGAACCATTAACAGCATTGATGATGGTCCGAAAAAAACACACACAGGGGAAGAGAAAAATGGATGAGGTACAAGAAAGGATGCAGCTGGTACCTTGATTTGGAACGTAACATGTTTGCTATATTTGGAAAATACAAGAGTCTATTTCAGTGTGTGCAGTGCGTTTTTTTCTATCCTTTCCGGCGACTGTTGACGGCGTACCGACGGAGAACTCCACCGTAACGGCGTGAGAAGGAGATTTTGTGCTGAATGTTGGACGCGTGCAAGGAATGTGGAAGGCTTTTGACTTGGTATGATGGGTTGAATGAATCAAATTAGTGATTATTTTAGATTATTGCTGAAAATAGAAAAAATAAAAATAAATAAAATAATAATATTAGAAGGGCTTGATCTCTATGTGGACGTTGTGGGTTCGATCCCCATCATATGCAAGACGTTGGGGCCAGACTCCCGGATGACTGGGCTTGCTCGATCAGCGGATGGTCCGATTCGTACTGGTTGAGTTATCTGATACGGATCCCTGTGAACTAGTCGATAAATAGTTAGATACCACCGATAACCAAAAAATAATAATATTAGAACTGTTTACCTGGGAACACATACCTTGAAAATTGGACGATTTTATATATTTTCAATTGCTTCCAAAGCGGATGATTAGGTTTCAACTTATCGTAATCCGGGCCTTCTATTTTTCTTTGGGAACAGATGGAAGCTTCTCGTTAGAAAATATAGTTTACATGCATCGATACAAAGCAAATGCATAGCATAGGTTTCAATGACATGAAGTCGTGCTGAAAACTTGAGAGAGAAAAAAAATGGAGGGGCTATTTCCCCCCGAATCCTATAGAGACACCACACTCCACAGGGGTAAAACTATAATTTTATTAAGAGAGGGACAAATATTATGGGAATTTCGAAATGACCGGATCTGGCCGTTTCTCGTGACTACCACCCGGTCTAAACACAGGGCTGCTATAGCGCACGGAAGTCAATGAAGGGGGCAAAATTACCATTTTGCCCCTGTGTTAAACAGGGCTGCTGAAATGATAATTTTGCCCCCTCCCTTGGCTTCCGTGCGCTTGGTTTCCGTGCGCTATATCGTTTCGGGTCTAAACATAGTCGATTTGTGCTCGGCAGTGCCTGCCTGCATGCCTCCCTCAAGATTCCCCGTCAACCCTCTGGTGATGAATCCTACAATTACTCCCCCAAAAAAATAAACAATTCGGGGCTACGCTAGTTTTCTATATTCCACTCCCTACACCATGTTTTGGGCAATTTAGGACAGCATTCACGGTTCATTTGCATCCTTGATTAGATTCACATTGAGTTAGGAGAAGAAGAAAAAAAAAAGTAAATCTAATGTTCAATTTTGATCGACTCTATGTGAATTGAATTTTCCCATACACTTCACATGTCCACACGGCGTTCAAGCAAAATGGAAGGAATACACTTATTAGGATAATTTAAGTATGAGGGAATTTTGATAATCTATGCATTTATATCTCATCTTTAGGGATGGCCAAATGGGACCGCGAATCCCGCGGTCCCGAATCCCGAACTTCCCGAAAAATTTGAGAAGTTTGGGATTCGAGACGGGACCGGGAATAGGTATCCTAGTCCCGAAATAATTCGGGACGGGAACGGGAATACCAATTTCCGGTCCTGATTTTTTTTTTTTAAGTAAAAAATTTGGGACTTCGGGAAATCCCAAAGTCCCGCAGTCCCGGTCCCGAAATAATTCAGAAAGGGAATGAAAATGGGTCATTTTCGTTCCGAAGTCCCGAATGGCCATGCCTATCCATCTCCGGCTTCAGCGTGAGGAGCTTTGACATTATTCAGTGAAGGGAAGACAAATTTAATCCCCCAGGCCCCTGCAGCTTTATAAATAACTTATCTATATTCTATAAATTCATTTAGCCCATCTTTTGCGCAGAACTCTTTTTTCTTCTTTTACTACTTCCTTATTCTTATTCTTCTTTTACTACTTCCTTATTCTTAGAAGGAGGGGTATTTTGTACGAATACTTAAAAGATAATTATTTAAAATTTTATTTTAATTGTATATTACCAAAATTAACAGTAGATTATCAAAATAACCTTCATTTAAAAAAAAGGGACCCGGCCTGGCCATCTCAGAGGGTCCGGAATTTTTTGGACCTGCCGTGCCGGGTCCGGGTCCGGGTCTGGGTCCGTGCCGGGTCCGGGTCCGTGCCGGGCCCAAGCCCGAATAATATTGACTCAGAATTTATTTTAAAGTTTGAAAAATTTACAAATATGTCATTCTAATTTTTAAGAAGGAAAAAAATATGTATTGAGGTAGTTATTTTTAGAAGGTTTACCTTCTTAAAACAAGTACAAGTAGTAGAAGGTTGGCTGCGCAAAACACTCATTTTCTGAAAAAGGGTGCTTATAAACCAATTATAATTTTAAGAATCCTGCGCAATACAGGCCTCTAGTAACTTAAAAATTTATTATTTAGATTTTCTTGTAGTCTATATATATAAATATAAAAGGAGTTATTTTTTATTAATAAATAAAAGTTCCTTGGTCATCATTTCTTTTAGTAAGTTAATAGTTTAGCATCACTTTAAGAAGATGGACATCCTATCAAAGAGAAAGTAATCTCTCTACGTCTAAAAAACGTTTGAAAATCAGAGAGCAAGTTGTTTAACTCTCTATTTTCTTTACAAATATATATATATAAGAATATTTTCCTGCATTTTTTCTTTCTTATATGAATGTTTTAGAAATGATTGGCCAATACAAATATGCGTATTTATTTCAAAACAAGTATGCATGTTTTAGAAAATTTCTTTAATGAACATATACTTTTCATCAACGAAAAATGACATTTTATTTTAGAAAGTGCATACATATTAATGATTACGTTATAATTGCATATATACAACATTCTGGTTCTTGTATATTTTATCAAGCATTTATTATTTGTTCTACTAACGTTTGTGTTTTGTTTTAGTTTTAATCAATGTTGAATCTTTTCAAATTTGAGTTTGTACCTCTGGACATTATGAAGAATAAATACTTATCTCATATTCTTGATGTTGAAATCCATTTAGATGCCATGAGTCTTGATAATATCATAAAAGATGCAAATATCGCATTTCAACAAAATAAAGCGAGAGTATGATATTTATTCATTGCCATCTTGAGGGGCTAAATGATGAATATCTCGGTGCAGATATTTGGAAAAATCTCAAAGAGATATTTGATCACTAGAAAACAATAATACTTTCAAAAGCTCGTTAAGATTAATTGCATTGGCGCTTACGAGATTTTAAATCTGGTGATCGAATATAATTCGGTCATGTTTATGATCAGTTCTCAACTAAAGTTATGTCGTGAAAAGATTATTGATGATGATATGTCAGAGAAAACATTCTCTACTTTTCATGCTACTAATATGTTTCTGCAGCAGCAATACCGTGAAAGAGGTTTTAAAAAATATTATGAACTCATATCATGTCTTCTTGTAACTGAACAAAATAATGAGTTATTGATGAAAAATCATAAATGACGCTCCATTGGTTCTAATCAATCCCTGAAAGAGAATGTGAATGCGAATGCATTTAACCATGACCCTTTCGTGGATGTGAAAATGGGGGAACTCATCCTTATTGATCACTGCAATAATTCCAAGAATGCATATCACCACTAGAAGGGAGAGAAAAATGACAATTTGCAAGGCCACGATAAAAACTCTCAAGGCAAAAGAAATGCGAAAAATGTTTGGCATCAATGTTGGATGAAAAATCATTGGTCACATAGCTACCGTATGTCAAATCACCTTGTAGATCTATCAAGCTTCAATTAAAGCTAAAGGGAAGAATATGGAGACGAATTTTATTCAAGATGCAATGCATAATATGGAAAGAAACTTTATTCAAGATGATTTTCTCCATAGCCAATTTCATACGACACATTTAGACGTTGCTAATTTTTGTGTCCGTCATGATCCTATGAATGGTGGAAAAAATATCTAAGTCTCTTTGTATTTTGTTTAGTTCATGGAGTTATACTTTACTAATTATGTAATAGTTATATTATGATAAGCAATGACATGTTATTTACTTTCATTTGTAATTCCTTACTTTTACTTATTTATTGAAGATAACTATGGATTTATCTAAGTCGGATGAGAAAGATGTATGTCTCACAGACTGTGCAACAACACACAACATACTCAACATTAAAAAATATTTTACTTTTCTATTGAAAAGAGAAGCACATGTTAATACAATATTTAGAAGTACAAAATTAATTGAAGGCTTCGGAAGAGCACATATTGTATTAACACAAGAGACAAAGATTACAATTAATGATGTTTTATTCTCATCTAAGTTGGCAAAACTTATTGAGTTTTACAGATATTTACTTAAATGGATATCATATCGAGATAATGAGTGAAAACGATAAAGAATACTTATGCATTACATCAATTATTTCAGGTAAAAAAATGCATCTTAGAAAGATTACCCGTAATGTCTTATGAAATGTATTATACAACAATCATAATAGATGACAACTACGATCCTTGGCAAGTAATAAAATAATATATAGGGGCTACCTGCTTAGCAGTGGAGTATAAAGATCACTGATGTATTTTCTTTATTTATCTTGTGTGTCTGATTGGTTGTTTGCAAGAGCGATCTGTGCTCTTGGTTGAAACCTTTTTCTGTAAATATTTTTATTTTCAATGAATATTTGGCTTATAAAAAAAAATTAGTTGAAGCTTATATTGTTGAAAGTCTAAAGCATAAGGGGCATGAGGACTTGACGCATCCTCACCTTCCTCCAGCTTATCACCGACAGTCTGTTCAGGGTTCCAAATTCAACAATGGTAACTAAACATGAGGGTTGCGCTCGTTGCGGGACTTAACCCAGCACCTTACTCCAAAGCTCATAGAAAGAGAGCAAGTAAATAAAAGGGTTTTCCAAATTTATTTTATGATCATACATCATTGACAACAAAAATTTCCCAAGATCAAACCTTATTCCATGGTATTTACATGAGGTTCCTCTTTAAGAAAGTCCCCGAGAGTGCTTAGTTGATCCTTGATTTATGTTTCATCTTTTGTTGATTTCGAGAAATCTATCGATTATGCTCGTCGTGTACTTTATATGGGCTCAGGGTTCTTCGTCTCTTTTTTTTTTCAAAAAAAGGGATAGGTTAGGGAGAAATGACGCGTTGAGTTCCTTTTCTCTCAAAAGACTTCAATTGTCCAGCCATAGTATTAAGAAAATAGAGATATTTTTGTATTCCATTCATTGTTGTGGAATAAGAAGCCTTCGTATCTTAATGCAAGTATTTAATTTATTCGGAGCTATTAGAGTGGGATCCACTTTTTAGGGAATTTGTCCTATTGGAATTGGGACCCAGAAGAAACTTGTGCTTTTATTACTTGGATTGTATTCGCGATTTATTCAGACACGAGATAGATCTTCCAAAGAATAAGGCCCTTTTCAACTAAGCCAATTTATTTGGAACCCTGCAGATCCACTCTTTTTCCTATTCAAAGATCAGCCCCCCGACTCTGTCCATTTTTCACAAAACAATGGATGAAGAGATAAAGAAAATAACATGAGATTTCCACTAGATTTATTTTGCCTATAAAATGAAATGGACTTACTTGGACCAATACATGATTTTCTTTCAGCATTTCTGGGATTCGGTCTTAAACTGAAATTTGGATTCAAAATCCATTTTTATTTCATTTCATCTTTTTTCCACCTTGAGAAGGAAAAATTTCCCCTATCTTTAGAATTTTCTGAAAGGTAACTATCTCGGTTTCGTATATAAATTTATATAGAATCTTTGTCTAATAATACTTTTGAAGTTTAGTATGACCGGTTGGGCCATCCCGGATCAATTATGATACAAAATATTATAGAAAATTCAAGTGATCATTCATTGACAAATCAGAAGATTTTTCAATGTAATGAGTTTTTATGTGTTGCTTGCTCTCAAAGAAAACTGATTGTAAAACCTTCATTAAAAAAAGTTGGGTATGAGAATCCAACATTTTTAAAGAATTCAGGGAGATATATGTGAGCCTATACACCTATCACGCGGACCATTTATATACTTTATGGTTCTAATTGATGCATAGACTAGATGGCCGCATATATGTTTATTATCTACTCGTTTATTTAGCATTTTAGCTTTTGCACAAATAATTTATTTGCAATCTCATTTTCCTGATTTTTCAATAAAGAAAATTCACCTAGATAATGTTAGTGAGTTTTCACGATAGGTCTTCAATGACTATTTTATGTCAATTGGGATAATAGTTGAACATCCTAATGCACATGTTCATATACAAAATGGGTTGGTTGAATCATTTATTAAGCGCTTCCAATTGGTTACAAGGCCAATACTCATGCATTCACTTCCTATGTCTACTTGAGGACATGCTATTTTGCATGTAACAACACTTGTTCACATCATGCCAACAAGTTACAAATATAATAAATATTCCTCAATACAAATGGTTTATGGTCCTCAAAGGAGGATAAGAATATATGTGCGGTGTATGTAGCAATTGTTCCTCCACGATGCACAAAGATGGGTCCTCAAATGAGGATAAGAATATATGTTGGATATTAATTTTCCTCGATAATTAAGTATTTAGAATTATCTATTCGAGATTTATTTACAGTAAGATTTATTGATTTTCATTTTGATGAATCAATGCCTCAAACATTAGGGGGACATAAAAAACTAGAAAAGAAAATATCTTGGTATGAATTTTCATTGTCCAGTTTTGATCCTCGTATTAGACAATATAAACTTGAAATTCAAAAGATTATTTATTTGCAAAATTTAGCAAATCAATTGTCAGATGCTTTATTGACTTGAAGAGCTAAACCAAATCTCATATACCCGATATAAATGGTCCAGCTAGAATTGATGTCCAAGAAGGGCAAATTTTTACGGCTAATGAGTCTAAATCACCCGTGAAGCGTGGAAGGTCAATCAGTTCCAAAAATAAAAATCCTTGAAAAAAGAGCAAATATAGAGAATGGTAAAAAACAGAAATAAAATCTTCAGAAGAGCCAAACAAAATAAATGAAGAGATTCAAGTACTTTGGAATGAAGAAATATCTCCATAAATGATGTCATAACGGAAATAAGTAGAATCGAGATGAAATAAACATCGACGATATCTTTGTTTATAATGTAGCAACATAATGGAAGAAAATTAGGATCTTGAACCTACATACATGGAAGAACGCAGGCGTTAAAATGATTGGCCCAAATGGAAAGAAGCAATTCCTGAAGAGTTCAATTCTTTAATGAAATGTAAAAATTTTGGACCAGCAGTCCCTATACCAAAGGTATAAAACCAGTGGATATAAATGGGTGTTTGTATGAAAAAGAAATTAAAAAATAAAGTCGTGAGGTATTATCGCATAAGGTTTTACTCAATAACCAGATATTGATTATGAAAAGACTTATCCTCGTGTGATGGATGCAATAACATCTTTTTGTTTAATACGTCTAGAAATTCATGAAAAACTTAAAATATGACCAATGGATGTGGTGACAACCTATTTATATAGTTTATTAAAAAATGATATTTATATTAAAATTCCTTAATGATTAAAAGTGTCGGAAGCACAAAGTTCTAATTCTTGAGAGATTTATTTGATTAAATTTCATAAATGTCTATACGATTAAAATAATCCAAACGTATGTGGTTTAATTACTTAAGCACATATACATGTATTTTTATAAAAAGGTTTGGATCAGAATTTATTATCATTGTTGTTTACGTAGACTACTTAAATATTGCTGGAACTCCTTAAGAGTTATCAAATGTTGCAGCTTGTTTGAAGAAAGAATTTCAAATGAAACCTTAGAAAAATAAAATTTTGTTCAGGTCTTCAAATTGAGCACTTGATAGAATAAATTTTTGTGTGCCAATAAAATTATCTAGAGAAAGTACCTAAAAGATTTTATATGGATAGAGCTCATTCATGGAGTACACCTATGATGGTAAGATCACTTGATAAGAAAAAAGATTTATTCTTTCCCCGTGAAGATGGTGAAAAACTTCTTGGCCCCGAAGTAGCATATTTGATGTAGGCAAGGAGTCTTGGACCCATGTGCCAGGCACTTCATGAACCTGCGTACCGCAAATAGAGCCATTGCGACACCCATCCAGTAGCCGAAAACATCACTAGCTTATGCTCTGATCTGAGTAGCATGGGACACGTGGAATAAGGAGCTACGAGCAAATAGAACACCTTTCAGGAGTATCAATACCATGACATGAATCGTAAATGCATGGATATGATGTACAAAAAATATGCGGTTCCTAACGGAATAGGTAATAAAGCCACCTTGCCGCCCACAGCTACTAAATCACCGCAATCTCAAATGTGTAGATATCAACAGTGACTCATTATTTTGATGAATCATTTCTTCGGACAGAAGAAGATCAGGGAAACACTTACTCGAAATCTCACTTATCAGATTCCATTGTGGAAGACATTGAAGAATTCGCCATGATATACCTGATCCATGCATAATATCATGAAAAATGGATACAAATTTTTGATTGCTACTGGGAAACAAAGAGAAGATGTGTACGAACGAGATAGATACGCTCGAATGACCCCTTGCGAATGTATATAACCCTATTCATGCTTGGAGCCATGCGCCAAATGCCACCTTTAATTTAATGTTGTAGGTTTTTGTGTTGTTCCATGCACGCATAGAAAGGTAACTCGGCCAAATGGAATTAAACCGTTGTTTCATCACTACGACTACAAATAGCCGAGGAAGTCTTTGTAACAATCGGTTGAAAATGAATTGAAGATTATGTCTATTAGAATTCCATTGAGAATTAGGTCCTCTTGTTAGCTTTCATAAGAGAAAACAAAGGAGTTGCCCATATCTGTTCCTAGAACACAACTTAAACTTAAATGCCTAAAGATTAGGTTTCATCAGTTGGTATCAGAGCCAAAATGTGCGCAACGACATTACGATTCTGCAGATTTTTTTTTATTCCCTGTCCAGAAGTCATGCCGTAACGGTGCATTGCTGAGGTCTTCGAACGAGACAACCGGATGCAGATTATGGACATGATGAAGCAGAGTTTTGAAAAATGCTGGAGGCCTTTGTTCGACGACATCTACAGGTAGATGGAGGCATCCGAACGTGCATTTTGCACACAGCCGCATGTTGCCACCTATTTTCTGGCCCTAGCCCATGTCACGTCGCCATGAAGAGACTATGCAACATCCAACTTCCACCCGAGAAGTGTTGTGCTAGAATTAAGGGGTAGAAAATAAGTCAAACAATATGTAAATGGTAAGAATCGTGTGTTACGATTCTTACCATACTTAGGTTATTTTCTATCCCTATATGTAACCATGGAAAACAGAAAAGAATAATCAATCCAGTTCTGAAATTCAATTCCGCTTACAATCCTAACAAGAAGCACTCCATGTTCTATGACTTTCAGCGGCACCTCAAAACAGAGACAATGAAGTGGAGTCATCCTTGGAACAAAGACGACAACGAAGAAGAATATGAAGAATAAGAGGAGGATGTGAGGAAGAAGAAGAGAAATGCAAAGAATAAGAAGAGGAATATAGTGAAGAGAAGTTTTTGGAGTATGAAGGTCCGTCCATATTTGGTGTTTATCCAGTCGAAGTTGATGACGAGGTCCTCAAAGTTGAAGAGTAAGATGCCACACGCATCCCCTCGACAACTTGCTACTTCATTGACCTCCGTTCGGCGTGGGGAAGAGGCTACAAGGAAGATCATTGTTGTGACCTTGCCATCCTACACAACAGTACCAGATAAAATAGAGCTAAGTTTGCAATCAAGAGATTGGAGATATTCTAGTACAATCCCTTTCATGAAACAGAATCCCAATTATGAATTTGGAGAGTTTATGAAGTTGAAGTACTTGCATCTTGTGCACCCCCAAAGTTGGAGTTCTCATTTTTCGGCAACTTGAACTAGAGGAAAATGGTGAACACCATCGAGTACTCGAAAATCGTGTTATTCAAGGATGGCCAAGGCAATGTTATCCCGTATGCAGACTATTTGTTTGAAAAGGAAACAGAGATAAGAACATCCTCCAAAGTTCATGGCTGGGAAATAGAATATGTTGGCGAGATTGAGCTGAAAGTTACGAGATTCCGTTGCTTTTCAAGCCTCCCAAAGCTCCCCCAGATGGCCATACGCACTTCATTACATACACATCACACTTGAAATTTGAGAACATCATTACATCACACCTGAAATTTGTAGCCCGCGAGAGCTGATGTAGGCAAGGAGTTCTGGAGCCATGCGCTAGACACTTCATGAACCTGCAAAAATATTCACACCTGGAGCTATGCGCTAAATGCCACATTTGATTTAATGATGTTCTCCTTCTTTGATTTAATGTTGTTGTTGTGGTTAGATTTTGTTAACCCTGTTTTATGAGTATTATATTTCCGGAATAAAATAAAAAAATATAAAGATAGAATAAATTGTAAAATGAGAAATGAAAAATGAGAGAATTATTGAGTACAAAACTTTCTTCTGATCATATATTTTGTTACACTGATTTTCCTCTTATATAGAGGAAAGTTCGACACAACAACACACGCACACATGCAATACATTAAATGCATTGTCTGACGTGCACTGCTTTTCTTTGCACTGTCTGGCGAAGAAGTCTAACAACTACAAAAGATGTCTGGCATGCAATAATGTCCAACAGAATATATAGGGGGCACTGGGGATCAAATCCCCGAATCCTGGGAATTATCTTTCTTGCTCCCAAAAATTAACTAAAATCTCCAGTGAATTTTCTTAGTACACGGATTTTATAGTACACTAATCTCCCCTCTGTTTTACATTACGCCTGCCCCTTTTATAGACTATTGCTGGGTTATTGGTTTTCATGAGAAGAACACAACACATCTGGACACTTATCTTGTTTCCACAATATTCCTCTCCTTCTCTTGCCAACACTCTTATCTCATGTGGATTTTGGGAATGGTGGGTCTCCTGGGCCAGGTTGGTGGGCTGGGAGAGTTTCTGTGGGTTTTTGGGTCGAGTTGGTGGGTTAGTGGTGGCCCCATAAACTCCATATTTTATTGGACCATAATAACCATGCAAGGTGCGTTCCTTTTCCTCTCAAGTTTTTTATTCTTTCTTATTTTTTCGATTCCAATGTTTTTCTGGAGGTGCTTCTTTTTTGCTAGTACTTTCAGCTATCCTTGTGAGTTTTCTTCAGGTAGTCGTTGATTTACTTATGGCTTCTTTCAAGTGCCGCCGATCGAAGTCCGGTAGCCGGGGCCAATAGTGGCATTAGGATTGTCCAACGAGATGGTCAAAGAGCATTCTTTTGTGTGGCATGAAGGAGAATGAGTGCATGTGCAGTCCCTTGAAATGGAGTACCGGTTTCTGTGGGAATAATGCAAACAACAGGCTCAAAGTTGGGTTGGAAATTTCAAAGTTGGACTGGAGGAGTTTCGAGTGGAGTAGGCGTCTGTATTTCTCGCGTTTGTCAGAGTTTCAAGGGTGTATGATCCGTCAGTGTGAATTGATGAAGGCTGCGATTACTAGTCTTCATCAACCGGAGCAACTTCCTTCTTTGTTAGCCCACTTTGTCAATTGGAGTCTTCGTCTGATTCAATGGTGTAACAATTTGGGCGTTTGTACGATTTCATTCCGCTGTCCGAACAGTCTGCCCAGAGGGTGCACGAGGAGATGTACGTGCAACATTTTCTCGGGTCACCATCCTTTCGCTAGGTAGTGGCTCTTTGTACGGCAGAAGCGGCTTTGACTTGTGATCGGACAGCCCAAAGCAGGCCCAACTCAGCAAAACCAGCCCACTCCCCAAGTCCAGCACAATAGCCCAACAAGAATAAAAAAATCTCTTTTGGTCACATGGAATGAAGAGGTGTCAATCTCTCAAAGTCATTCTCTTCTAATGGGACAAGTGTAGATATATCATGGACAAGTGTATATATATCATGGACAAGTGTAAACATTATGGACAAGTGTAAACATCATGGACAAGTGTAAACATTTAAACCTCTATAAATAGGAGATCAAATAAAGGTTGGAGAGGAGGCAAAATTTGAGGAAAATATAGATAGGATATAGAGGAAATATTTGTAATAGATTCTTGTTTGTAACTTCGGTCTAAGGGATCCTACGGCGCGAAAGGGCGACCCCCTTTTTCCGGAGAAACGGATATAGAAATTCTATCAATATTCTTCTTCTATTATTCTACCTCTTTGCCAGCAACATCGGGAGAATAAGTGAAATTCGGTCAAGGAATAATTTAGGCCCCAAAGTATGGCCCCTGACCCCGAAAATTACTTATTTTTTTGAGTTGTCCAAAATTTGACTTTTATAGCATTTTTACTCGTGACCCTCACAAAATCTTGTTACTTAATTCCTGAACGTTTATTTTGTATCCTAGAAATATTTTAATTTAGCAGGTACAAATCTGACCGTACCAACTATAAACCAGAAGATCATGTTCAACTACTGCATAAGTTTGACAGAATTGAGTTTAGAGAGGCGGTATAGAATTGTGCAGGGAGGAAGAGTCCTCGAGCTACACAATTCAAAATAACTAAAAGTTAGATTTGTGTAAATGATAGATTGAATATACAATTTTAGTATTTATAACACCATCGAAATTCTTAACACTAAAATTGCTATCATGCCTCATCATAATAAAATTGTGAGCATGCATTTGGACTGGGCCCAAAATTGTTCCGGCATAGGGGCCAACACATTCATGTTTGTGGTTTCTAGAACCCATAGATTTTTTTATTTAAATATTTTATAAATCAATAATTTAAAAAAAATTATAGAAAATGGTTGGACCAAGCATGTATATCTAACAAGGTCCAACACGGTCGTCCAAATGCATGTTGGCAATGGATCATGCCAGTCCAAGCTCATTTATTTATCTCTACCCTTTTTTTTTGATACTGAGGTATTCGGACATGGTACTCTAATGGTATTTCACTGCTCTCCACATATTCGACTAATCATCAGGAGTGCACAACTCGACCTTACCGATGCACCATTTAGTAACTCGTGCCGAAACTCGAATAAGCCTAGTCCCAAAATATCCTCCAGCAGGGTTTGATCTACTTATTGGTAAACCAAAAAACAGAACCACCACTAGGCCAACATATCACGGATCTATCTCTACTCCCTCTCCCTCTCCCTCTCTCTCTCTTTGGTGCCTGATTGAGATTTGAGGGAGTGATAGGGAACACATTTTGTATATCCTTTAGGTAAGTTTTCTATGTATATTGGGCCTAAATCTGGGCTGGTGGGCTGTCATTTTCAAACCAACTGACATTGCTATGATAATAAGAGACCACAAAAAGCAGACGACGTAAATTCGATCAAATAATTTTGCGCCACCCCAATATTTTTTTTTATATCCATTTCTCAACCCCTTTCGTTTTCTTTTTTATTCTCTTCAGTGGTTGCTTTTTCTTCATCCTTCTCTGAAATTCTTCCTTATCTCTCTACTTCGGTCGTTAACTTGCTGCTATGTCTTTCCGCGGTGGAGTTGGAGGGGTTGGTTTCAGTGTTTATGTTTGCATTTTCAATCTTTACGACTGATTTTGGATCTAAAATTCTAACTTTGCCTTATCGGTGGTTGCCTTATGTTGGTAATATTTTTTCAATGTTTTATAGACTGAAAAAGTATTATGTTTTGTGTTATTGCGTTGGTAAGTTGGTTGATTTTCGTAAACAAGTGGGTTGTTGAAAAATTAGATTTGATATGCCTGATCGGTGGCGTTTGAGTAACTGGTATATGCTGGTAAACAAGTGTTTTGTGTTATTGCGTTGGTAACTTGTTTTTTTGATTGCTTCTGATGATGGAGGAAGTCCTGTTTTGATATATGCTGGTATATCATCCTAATATCATTTTGAAGTAGCATTTCTGTCCTTTTTCCCTTTTCTGTTGGAGTTGATATCTTTCCTTGGTACTCCTTCGATCTAGGTGCTACTAGTTTGATAGTCAACATTTTGAAATGGATGTAATCTTATGCCATTGGGGAAATTGGTTAACTTTCTCCAAAGTTTGACATAATTTTGGGGAGTTGTGATTAGACACTGCAGAACATATCTTTTAATGCCATTGCAGAACATATCTTTTAACCGTTTACAATTTTGGTTGGAACATAGAATAGTCAGTTGGTGATGATTATAAGACTCTTTTGTATTGTATCGCTCCCAAATGATATTTTCATCTCTTACTTCTTTGTTTGGAACATAAGGGGCATTTAGTTGGTGTTCTTCAATAAGGACGATTGCACTTTCCTTATTTTTTTGCTCAATGTCAGATTGATTGCCTTGGTTGATTTGTTTATAATTTTATTGTTTTATTGTTTGCTGTTTATAGGGTTTAGGGTTTATTGCTAGGCATTCATATACCACGTTCTCTACGTAGTATATGATGAATATGTTGGTACTTGCTACGTTCTTGGTTTGCGCCCGATCATTCCTTATTGCACTCCCAATAATACTTGAGATAGAGAGCCAATCTCGAGCAAGTTCCAGGTCATCTCAGCGTAAGCGCAAGCGTAATAGGAATGCACCTCCTAAGTACCTTATCCTAGATAAGATTTCGGAACGGTTGGCGTTCATTCAACGCATTACTCAAGAGTCGAATAGGGAATGCTTTAAGAATTTCAGAATGTCCAGCGAAGCATTTTCAAAACTATGTGGGATGTTGCGGGGGGACCCTGGTTTGAAAGACGATAGGTACAT
>JAOWBN010185002.1:0-42262 GCA_028565015.1 Pinguicula moranensis
TTAATAATTAGGTGTTTATTAATTTTATTAGATTTGAAACAAATTCTCTAATAAAATTAATTTCCTAGGCCACATAGCATGTTCGAAAATTTAAATTAGTGCACTTAGCATATAATTTAATTTATAAGACATATATAAGTATGCTTTAAATTAAAATTGCACCTAATAGGAATTTAATTTAAACTAAACATGCATTATAAGAAGAATTTAAATTAATTGCACTAAGTATAATAAATTAAATCCTAATTATGCATACTAGAAATTAATATTTAAAAGAACTTAGCAAATTAAAATTAATTACTAATTCATGCATACTATAATTATTTAACACATAAATAAATGTTGGGCATTTAAAGCATTTTGTAAAAATAGAAAATATTTTAAAATTATAAAAATTTTGAAAAAATTTGGCCCAATTTAGTGAAATGGGCCATTTTTGGAGCCCATTAAAAAGGGTGGGAATGGGCCTGTTCGCGGCCCATTTCCCACCTGGGTTCTCGATTTTGGGCCATGTTAGTGGCCCAAATGGAGAACAGATCCGCTGGTCGGAACCAACGGATTGGTGCGGCGGGTCGGGTTGACCGACTCGCCCGAACCTTGTAAAATATATTATTTTAATACATAAAATAAAAAAATAAAAAAATATAAGAGGCGCGGGATTAGGGTTTTGTATTGTACTCGAAACCCTAATCCGGCGGGCGAATGTTTCCTTCGCCTACCCGCGCCGCCCGCCGGAAAATTAGACAGGTTACCTTCCAAAATCGCGGATTTCTGCAATTTGTTGCCTTATTTCCCGATTTGTTCCCAGTTTTGGCTCGATTCTGCAATCTTCACTCGCACCGGCCGATTTCTGCCCGATTTTGCTTGGCCATCGTGTCATCGCGGTGTTTTTGCCATCTAAATGATGATTAGAGCCGCAGGAGGGGTCGTTTATCGGTGTTTCTTGTCAGGGGCGGTCATAAACGTCGTTTTACACTGTGAAAATTGAAATTTCATCTGAAAATGCTATTGGTCGGCGACGTGTGCCGAACACGTGCTGCCCCGGGCGATGTCTTCTATCGATTCGCGGCTGGATTTGAAGCCTACGCCAAAAAATGGGTCATTCCCGTGGTCTACGTGCTATTGTTCTCCGTGGTGGTGGCGCATGAACTGCACACGCCGCCCACGATGTTCTTGATAGACGTTACCGACGAGGCTTGGCGGCGGCGCGACGAATGCGCGGATCTGGTGCTGCGCGTGACACACACGCGCCGTCGTGCCAGATCTGCTGTTTCATGGCGGCTTGTGACAGCCACGCGTCGTCGTGAAATTTTGTGGTAGTTTCTCGGCAACGGCGGCGGCAGGCAGCGATGTTTTGCAGTTTTGACCCAAAAAAAGAGAGAGGACATAAGCGGTTAATTATAGTAATAAAGAAAAATAAACAAATTAAATCAGATCCTGGATTCGCTCTGATACCACTGCAGACTATAGAACGGATCTAATTTAAAAGAACGAATCTAATGAAAACAAATATTCAATACCTGATTGATGCAGAAGCTGTATCTGAACCGTAATTTCGAGACTGAAATAATCATGTTGAAGAGGCTATAAAAGTCTCTTTTGAATTCACGAACCAAATCTCCTCCCCGAAAGTGATTGGGAACAAATCGAAAGAAAACTTATGTTTCTGGTTCTCAACGCATGAGAGTTGTATTGATTGGCCTCTTTAATCTCTGTAGGCACATAGCCTTTATATAAATATTTACCTGGGTAGTTAGATGAGTTTGTGGTTAAGTGGGCTTTAGGTTTAATCAAATAATTAAATGAATTAATTATATTAATTAATCCCAACACATAGCATATGTTCGATGAAATGTTTGTTGCTCTATGTTTGGGTTACTTGCATGATTTAGGTATGTTTTTTCTACGCTTGTCTTCCCGTAGTTGGTGTAAAAGTTAGTATTTACTGAAGATATGGCTGTTAATAAACCCCGGACGCTAGTTTCTCGCTGAATTTATCCCCCGCGTCAAATGCATTCTCACACAGTCCTGACCTGAACCTTGGTCAAAATGGAACGATGCTCCTATCATCTAGAATTCCAGTACTTGACAATAATGCCACCTTTGCGGATTAGTTTATATTTATGCAAGATTATTGGTTGTTTTAGTGTTGTTACTCCTCTCCTACGTCTTAAGAGAGATTATTGGAGTTGGGTTTGCATTGGGAAGTCTTATGGTAGTAATGGAGGACACTAAAGCACCGCATCATATGTTATTGTTGAGAAATTTTATGCCGCGAGGGTTCATGCACCACCAACCTCTTTTTTATTCTAGTCCTGCAAAGGATCAAAAAGGGTTTCTCGGCACTTTGCCTTACCCAATGTCTTCCAAGGATGATAAGTCGTTTTCACATGAAACCGAGTAGGTCCGAATCCCTTCCCTCTTTTTCTACTTCCTTGAATGCGAGAGCTCCTGTGTTGATAACTTGTTGCCGGATACTTCTGAAAGAAGGATTTATAGTAACTATAAATTTTAGGAAAAGTGGTTGAGAATTGCTTGGCAATATAAGAAGTATTTTGAGGAACATAATTCAGAGTCTCCACAATCCACAACATACCTAATATATTTCCAACTAAGTTGGGGTATGGGGAGTTAGATGTACGCGACCTTACCCTTGTAATTATACAAAGAGGCCGTTTCCGTTGCAACCCAGTATGCATTGCGTCATTTGATGTATTGGGTTCCAGCAACTTCACTAAATAGAAGCACTGAAATTTAATAGTGCCATTTTGCTCTAGTCCATTATTAGCATAATTTAGAGTCTCATAGAGGTAAAGTTAAGTGCTATTAACGATGTAAAATCTGCGTATTTTCTTTAACATTTTCACTACTCGGTTTTGCCTCAGCGTATTTTCTACAGACGTAAAATCTGCATACTGCTCTGACTTTGACCTTCGGAAGCCGTTAGAGCGCCATTTCTATAGTGGGAAGCACATTGACTGCATCAGCCAGAAGAATACTGTTGATGTT
The DNA here is from genome assembly GCA_028565015.1 of Pinguicula moranensis. NCBI lineage: Eukaryota > Viridiplantae > Streptophyta > Magnoliopsida > Lamiales > Lentibulariaceae > Pinguicula > Pinguicula moranensis. The sequence continues at coordinate 3,010 of JAOWBN010185002.1, forward strand.
GCTGTGTTTCATGAACCGTGTTCAAGTTTCGTATCTCAAACTCCACGGTAGTACTGTTTTAAATTACTACAATGTAGTTTGCTTAGTCATGATTGAGGACATAACTCAACGACAATACCAATACTTTGCCTAATGTTTTGTGGCATGAACCTAACAATACCAATACCTTATCCCCATGAGTGCAAGTGTGGTCCTTTGAAATTAAACTATTTCCTTATGTTTGTTACTGGGTCAACAAGCCAAAGTTGCAATTATATGAATATGATCTTGGACTCTTCGCCGGACAGTTTACCAACGGAGTTTACCAATGGAGCTGCCTTTTTATACCGTGCGGGTGCGCTCGGCGGTAGGGCATCTTTTGTCTTGGTCCTCAAATCCTAGTTGGAGGCATCGGTATGACTGCTTCATTGTCAACGGCGTTGTGCAATGACGAAGCGGCAGATAGTAAAAGCGACATCCCCATCGTAAAGTGCCAGATTCAGCTAAGGCTCCTCCAAAAAAATCCTTACATGGTTATATTGCTAAGCTCTGTGTAGATTCAATATCATACTACTTCACCAATCTTCCAACATCCTGGAAGAAAGGAGAGATGTGGTCGGCTTTCTCTGCTTTTGGTCAAGTGACTGATGTACACCTACCAAGACAAAACAGAGAATGCGCCTATATTTGGTTTTGTTAGATTTCTCAAATGCTCTGTCAATGACTCCACCTTGGAGAAGCTGAAGGGGATTCGGGTTGGATCCTCCAGACTAGGAGTCAGCCTGGCTCGGATTCCTGAGTCTCCAACTGATGAAAATGGTAACGCTCAGCAGCAAAGGCATTCTTTTACCCCATTAATGGAGTAGACGAGCCGTCAGGGAGCTCAACTGTCAATTATCTCTGTACCTTTCTAGCTAGATCTGAAGGTAGTGCAATGGCTGGACACTTGCCTAGTCGGTGTTCCAGCTCCTATATTGGATCTAGCAACTCTAAATAAAGTACTTGCTGATTCTGGTTATGCGGGAGGCTTAGCTGCTCGGCTAGAGAGGTGAAGTATTACTTAAGATGAAATCTAGTGAAGATCAAATGAGTCTTGTAGAGGATCATGCCATTATCAAACAACTAGGTTTTCATTGCTTGAGATTATGGCGGCTGGTCAACGTCAAACTGGCAAGACCCGCGTGGGTCCATATAAGAGGCACACCACTGCACTATTGCTAAATTCTTGAAAGAAATTGCAGGGAAAATTGGTGTTTTGGTGAAAATAGACGAGAAAACAATAGACCAATCTGAGATGCAATATAGGAGACTCCAGGTGCTTACTTTCGACAACACTTCGATTAACCTGGCAATGGAAATCGTGACAACAGATGAAAAGTTCACTATCCAGGTCACTGAGGAAAATAATGTGGCTGAGGGACAAAGATGATGGAAATCGAACCCCTGGGAGTGAAGGGGAGGCAACACCCGTAAACTATCTGAAGATTGGCTTGAATTGACCCGAGGACTAAAAATGCAAAATGACAAGGCTGAACCTCCGGCCTAGAAAAAGGACGTTCTGTCACAATCGGCCGAGGATTGAATTTCATTATTGAGTGATGGCAATTGCTCGACCAAAAACCAAGTCAGTCAGCCGACGGAGGTCGCAATAGAAATTGCTGTTCCGTCACACGGAATCGACAGAATGGTCTTAGGTCCAGAGTATGGACCAACAAAGGCTATCTCAAAAGGGATAGAACCCGAGTTGGTATGCGCTGATACTGAGAAGTAGCGAAAGCTGGAAGAGGAAATGTATAAGTCAACTAGCCTGATAACCTTTAATAACATGACACCTGTATGGAAGGCACAATGTATCTCTCCCCCAGTCGAGAAGGATTGAGCAATCGAATTGCCAGCATGCTAGTACGATAAGTGCAGAGGAGGGAAAGATGGAGTCAGTCGTAGAAGGGAATTTGATGTGCTCTAGCAGGCCATTATTATTAGCAACTGGGCCGGTTACTTTGATGGATAAAACCGGTTTGGGCCATCTAGGTACTTTCTCAGCACTCTTAGCAAGTCAATACCTAAACAGGGATGTTTGAAGCAATTTATTACTAGAGTTTGATGAAACAATTCGCGCCAGGAATTCTCAAAGATTAGAAACCGGTACTTCAGTTGAGTCAGAACAGGCAACATTTTCACAAAATTATGATCCTTTTGATCTTATGCCCCTGCTGCGTCTATCTCCAAAATCGCTTGCCGCAAAGAAAAAAGAAACATACTTGAAAGGCAATCTGATAGAACAATCGGTAGTGAAGCTTAGAGAACACACTCAACACTCAAAGAATACAAGAAGGGCTTGCCTCGAACTCTCCTGAGCAGCCTCCTGGAAACCTAAGCAAAACCGATGCAATTGTTGATCTGGCTATTGAATTGGTGTGTCATTAAATATACCTAGGGAAGACTTATTGGCTTGAATAGACCTTATGCTGCAACGCGATGAACAACATTTTGTCTCTGCAGGTTAGCCTATTTAATCTCTTTACTACACTTCTCAAACTAATGCATACTGTATCGTACAACACCCATGGTATCAATACTCTAGCGAAGAAAGGTGAAGTTCGCAAGATAGTGAGAGGCTAGAAGGTCGATTTTCTATGTATTCAAGAGACAAAATTGAGAAAAATGAATAGATGTCATGGTCGCCAACTTTGGCCCTATGCTGGTTTTGATTTTGTTAGTAGTGACGCAATTGGAAGTTCTGGAGGATTGTGTTGTATATGGAAGACCTCTGTTTTTAATAAGGTGAGACACTAGACAAGTGAAGGAATCTTAGGGGTTGAAGAAATTAATATCAGGTTTGACAATCAATTTTTTCAAAAGTAGACTGTATGGAATCAAGGCGAGGGCAGGAAAACATGAAAGATACGCACAGATCTTAAACTATAATACTGGTAATATGCCCTTCACATATTTGGTCCTCCCCCTAGGAGCAAACTCGAGAAGATTAAAGTTGTGGGAGCACATGCTGGTGGTGATAAGAAAGAAAGTCCTATCATGGAAAAATCAGCTCCTGTATTTTGCTGGAAAATAACTTTGATAAAATATGTCTTGGCAAGCCTATCAACATAATACCTGTCAGTATACAAGGCCCCTAAATCAGTGATCAAGTCTATAGAAAAAAAATCCTATCCTACTTCCTTTGGAAGTAAGATCAAAACATGACCAAAAACTATCCATTGGATAAGCTGGAAGAAACTGTGCCAGAGTAAAGCTAAAGATAGTCTTGACATTAAGGAAACTCAGTGGATGAATAAAGCCTCATTAGCCAAATGAATTTGGAGTTTGAGGATAGAGTCTGATAGCCAATGGAGCCAGATTATCCAATCCAAATACTACCATTGCACGGACCATCTGGGTGACTGGTGACTAACTACTATGCCTCATAAGATCTCTCACACTTGGTTATATATATGGAAAATCTCAAAGGAAGACTGGTTTAACCGAAATGTGAACCTTGCCACAAGAAAGGGTGATTAGACTCTGTTCTGGAGATACAAATGGTCAGGCAGTGAGTGCCTAGCTTTGAAGTATGGGAAGCTGTACAATCTAAGCAATCAGAAGCATATTCTAATTTCAGATCTGAAAACTGTAACAACAGGGGAAATAAAATGGAACCTGGCCTTCCGCAGACAGCCAAGTGAGAGAGAACATGCTCTTCTAAACGACCTCCTTCTATATTTAAAATTTGTATACATTCTGCAACATGAGACATATTCTTGGAAGTGGTCAGGTGAAACAAAAGGGAGTTATACAGTGTCTTCTGCATATGTTCTCATCTGCAGAGCAATTAGACAGCCACCTACACCTAGTAAAAGACTTGGGTCTATTTGGGGTAGAATTTTGCCAAGGAAAATATAAATGTTTGCTTGGAGAGTACTGCAAATAGAATCCCAACTATGTCAAACCAGATGAGAAGAGGACTCTCTTTTGATCCTGCTATGCAGCAATGTGTCCAATGTGGCCTATCATGTGAAACAGTGTCACATATATTCCTAACTTGCACATATGCGTGGGAGATCTGGGGTTCAATCTATGAGTGGTTCGGTATGAGTTACGTGGGGTATTTAGATATAATGATGCATTTTCAAATACATATGGGCTTGGTGAAAGGAAGTTTGGAGACAGACTTTTGGAAACCACTATGGCAGGCAATGATAAATGGTCTCTGCCGGGAACGGAATGCTATTCGCTGGGATGCTGAGATGGATGCAATCTCCACTCTTGACTAGATCAAAGTGAACACATGGCAATGGCTAAGAGCGCACAAGCGAGCTTCTCCTGCACTCTCTATCTATGAATGGATGTGCCTCCTTGTACTCTGCCTGGAGTTCTCCTGGGACGTTCACTAATGAACTAAATCTCAAACTTCAGCCGGTTGCTTTGTGTAAGCCATACATGTTGTTGGCAGTTATGTTGGTTTTGCAAATGTAAAGCACCTGGTGGGCAATTATGGCCTTTTATTAATGCAATTTCAATTAACAAAAAATAATAATAATAATGCGCGTCTAACATGGTTCAGTTCAATCAATATTTTCTCATGTTGATTTCACCTGTTTTCAGAAACAATGTAGATGTTTCTTGTGGTCGTATTGCTATCCTATCTCTGAGTTGAACCCAATGTGACTTTTTTCAATATTCGGAGAAGACCGACAAACTAAGAACAAAAGAACCCTCTCCCTCAAAATCCCAGAACCGTTTAAGAGTCCCCTCCTTAAACAATCAATATGATCATGAGGGATTCATGAGCGACATCGCCATTAGAAACAGGAAGAGGGCAACCTGGGAAAATGCCATGAACATAGCCTCGGTTGAGAGTGGCAAAACTTTTGCGGTAGAGCCTTTGCGGTAAATGCTCTCTGTTAGCTCTTGTCATGTATGCTCTCTTGATTACCCCATTGTTTTTTTCTCATATGTCTTGTCATAAACAGAATTATAATGGTATTACAATTTTTCACATACAAGGCACAACGACATCCTTTATCCCGTGCGATACCTTGAAAGGGTCTTATATTTCTTACGAGGAGCTTAATGCCCCTCCTTGCTGATCGTTTAACCCATGAGAAAACCTCAATGTGAAATTACAGTTGTGCATGTGGAGCTCGACATCTCCCTCTTTGTTTTTTGTGGGGAACCCTACTGTTTCTTCTTTTTAACTCATTGGGATGCCTCGATTGGGGTGTTGCAGCTGTACATGGAGAGCTGAACGACTCCCTCTTTTTAGGTATTGTATGCTCTACAAGGGGAGTATGATGGCTCCTGGTGCCAGAGTTTTTCCTTTTTCCTATTCTCTTTGTGTTTTTGTGGGGAGTACGAGGACTATCTTTTTAAAGAGAAATGCGATGGCATCCCCCTTTTATTAAACTCGCTTAATTCCTCGAACACAAAGGATGGAGGTGGGGGGTCTTGAGGGATGAGGGGTATGGGGGGATTGATTGCCTTGTGTGGAGCAGCGTGTATTAGCCTTCCTGCTGTTGTTAATTGTTGACCAAGATTTTCACACATCAGACCGGAAGTCATAAGTCGCAATACTTGACCCTATGGTCCCCCACTAGAAATTTCGCAGCTTTTGATATGGCGGCCTCTGCATTCCATCCTGCAGCCAGGAATATTCAGGCTCCCAGAATAGCCTACTTTATTGATTGTACATCTCAAGTAGAATGGCAATTCAACCTCATCCAACAAATCTGCACAATACTAAAGAAAGATTATTTTTATATGTTCATAGTTTTGTCTATAAAACATGATGTACAATATAAACATAACTAAGCTTGAAACATGGAGCTCTACATTTCTTATCCGCCATAGCCACTATCTCAAGCTCACTACTCACACACCAACACCACACTAAAGAATCACTCAAGCACATGAAACGTGTTCATGGTAACAGAGCTTTACAATAAGGCTTAATAGCCTATGGTCGATTTTGCCACTCTTAAACAACCTTCTCATTGTTATTGTCCCCTTTTCCCTCAGCTCTTCCCTTCTTGTCTACCTAGCTTCCTCAATCCTCTATGCCGCCATATCTCTATTCCACTACTGTTCCTCACATCTCTACTATCTAGATATCCTCTTTTCTTCCTATCTACTTAAAAGTATTCTCTCGTCCCCATTCTTCACACATGGCTCTTAACGAAAAGGAAAACAATCATGCTCTCTCCCTCCTCTCTCCAATCTCTTTAACCTATGCAAAATTTTTACATCTTGTCATTGTAAAACTAAATGCAGTAAATTACCTATTTTGGCGGAATCAAGTCTGTGTGCTGCTCCAAAATCACAAACTCCTTACATATGTTGATGGCACTGTCATAGCACCCCCAAAACAAGATCCTAATGATCCAACCAAACTCAACCCAGAGTTTGTTCGTTGGCAAGACATTGATAGTCGTCCCTACCATTATTGATCTTCTCCCTGATAGAAGAATCTCATGGTGTTATTGTGTGGCAACTAACCGCTCAGACAATGTGGTTGACTTTGGAGCGCGAGTACAACCACTTTGGCCCATTGCACGAGTTAGGAATTCATGATGAGCTGCACCAACTGCAAAGGGAGAACCTTTTAATCAAAGAATAAACGCGATTGTTTCTTCAATTATGCGATCATTTGGCAGCCCTTGGTTATCCCATTTCATCACTCGACATGAGCCACTAGTTTATTCGAAGGTTTGATCCGGACTTTGTCACTTTTGCCAGCTCTCAGTTATCATTGGACCCCCTTCCATTGGTTCGGGACATAATCACATGGGCGAAGAACTTTCAATCCCTTTATCATCGAACCGTGCAACTGTACCAGCACAAGTACTTGACTTTGCAGCAGCCCTCGGCTCACCCAACACCATGTTCGCTTAATCACCTGCCAGATATGTAGAAAACTCAGGTGTTTCACTTGCGTATGCGCGGATGCTGCCAAATTCAAACTACATCCAATTTATTTCTCTATCTTCCATACTCGCTGCCCCACCTCCAAGCTCATTGCCACAATACACCTAGCCCTGCTGCTACAACACCCATCTTAGTTCACAACACCAACCCCAATTCCTTCTTCTACCTTGGGAAATTACCGTGGCAGAAACTCTTCCACTGGTCGCGACTGTGGCTTTAGCCCTCACTGCCAAATATGTGGAGATTATGGTCACCATGCCGATAAATGCGGCTATCGCTATTCATTCCTAAAATTCATCGCTACTGCTCAGGCTCACTCCATCGTTGTTTAGTCAAATCTTGAAAATGGGTTTGCCCTTGGACATAGCAGTGTCTTCTCTTCCTTCGTACCTATCTCGCAGTTGGCTTCTGTTGGATAATAGCCCAATCTCAATCAGGAAACTCCTTACACAGGTAAATCATGTATTGTCGTTGGTAATGGCACACCTTTATTCATTACTCATATTGGCACTGTTTCCACTGCTTTACATTTACTTGTTGTCCTTGTTCCTTCTCTTACTAAAAATCTAGTGTAAATGAGCAAACTTACCTCTGATTTATTTCTTGCTATTACTTTCATTGATCATTATTTTATCGTTCAGAGCCGTCACACATGAGAGGTGGTGGCAATAATTCATCGTGATGGTGGCTTGCATGCACTTGAACGTAGTATTTCCACTTTTGACTCTTTCCTTTCGGCCTGTTAAATTCGCAGTTCCTTTTGCTTATGGCATGCTAGACTTGGTCATGTATCATCTTCCATTGTATTGTTACTATGTCGCCAAGGTCGTATTTTGCTTAGCTCCTTACCCTCTCCCTTCACATTTGTGTTTCTTGTAAAATGGCTAAGAGCCATCGCCTTCCGTTTGTATCAAATGAAAAATCATGTCATTTGGCCACTTACTTTAATACAATGTGATCTTTGGGGACCTTCTCCTACTATATATTTACATGGTTATCAATATTATGAGATATTTATTGATGACTATTTTCTTGGTTCTATCCCTTGAAAAATAAATCTGATTTCTCTAATACATTTCAGCACTTTCATAAATTTACTGAAAAACGACAAACCACTAATATTCAGAAATTTTAGAGTAATAATGGCACAGAGTTAACTAGTCATTATTTTTAAAACCATCTTCATAATCATGGTATTTATCATATGCTCTCATGTCCTTATACACCTGCTCAAAATGGTCGTATTGAGCGTAAGCATCGTCATCTCACTGAAATGGGTCTCACACTTATCTTTCACTCTCATACTCCTCTCTCCTATTGGGTTGATACATTCAATACTATGGCCTACATCATCGAAAGGTTACCATCGCCTCTTTTGATAGGTATCTCTCCTTTTGAGTTACTTTATGGCTTTTCTCGTCGATACGATCATTTTCACTCATTTGGTTATCGTGTGTTCCCTTACTTACGAGATTATAAACCTCACAAGTTTTCTCTGTATAGTCTACCCCGTATCTTTCTTGGTTATAGCTCCTCCCATAAGGGTTTTTGGTGCCTTGATCTTTTCACCTCCCGACTCTACATCTCCCGGCATGCTCGCTTTGATGAGATTTACTTTCCCTTCCATAGTTCTTCTCTTCTTCCCTCTCTCTCTGATCTTGATATCTCAGTATTTATTGAGCCTCATGAGACTGACTCATCTTTTCATTCCCCATCATCTCTTCCACCATCCCATCCCCTTCTATCTTGACCAATCCCATCATCTTCACCTCCCTGTTCTCTCTATCCCTTGCCTCCTGACCTTCTTTCCTCCTCGTCATCAGATACTCCCACAATACTCAGTTGATATTGCTCTATCTTTCCCTATCTGTACAGATGTTCCCTCAGCCCTTGTTCTTCTTCCTCCATCTGACTCCACGACCACAGATGGCTCTCATCCCATGATTACACGTGCAAAACATGGAGTATTTTTTCCTCGTGTTATTGTTGATTATTGCACTATTGTCCCATTTAGATTTTTCACTACTTTCTTGGCTTCAACCGATTTTCATGGTTTTTGGTCTATTGCCTAGAATCGTGTGACCCCCGCATTGTTATGAGAACTCTGCCTTATCGATTGGAGAGTGGAAGGAATAGGTAAAAGAATCATATTACCTGAATGATTTGGGTGGTCTATGGTGGATGGTGAAGGTGAATATGGGAAGAAACTAGGTGGATTTCTAATGGGAGATGAGAAAGGTAGTGACAAGGATCAAACCTATGAGTGAAATGTCACACATACTCAATTGTTCATCTGGTTACTTAATTCCATGGCTCCACTTGCCCATATACACCAAAGTAGAATGCGGGTGCAGAAAAAAAGAATCGTCATATCCTTGAGGTTGCTAGGAGCGTGATGTTTATAATTAATGTCCCGAAGTACTTGCGGGGACAAGCAGTTCTGACATCTACTTACCTGATTAACAAGATGCCCTCACTGATCTTGGATTGGAGATCCATATTTTAGGTATGGAATGGTAGTAAGCCGCATATTCTTCCTTAGAGGATATTTGACTCTATGTGCTTTGTGTAGGACGGCAGACCGGGGGATAGGAAAATTTGATTTGAGGGTTATCAAGAGTATCTTTGCGGTTGACTTTGTCACTCAGAAGGGATATGTCTGTTGGAGCCCCATTGAGAGGAGACTGTTTGCGAGCATGGATGTCACATTTCGGGAGCATGAAACGTACTTCTCCCATGATGCCTTTTCATTCTTTGACTCACTAGATACCGGGGGTTTACAGCGATACGAGGAGAGTAACATTGATGATGGTGAGCCAAAGATAATGAGACTTGAGCCACAGATAGTGAGAGTTGGGGACATGTCTTGTCCTTGTTCAGTTAGTGAATTACAGACCATGGAGTCGGTTGTAGTGGTGTTAACTGATGGGGAGCTGAGTGAGAGAGGGATTCAAGTTCAGGGGGTAACATTTGTGTACACAGCATCATTGGGTTATGCAGAAGTGACAAAGAAGACAATGACTGGAGAGTCGCTTGTGCTTGTCCATGTCCAGTATTCTTGTCTACCTCCTCCGGAGACATATTCACCTTTACCATCCACCATAGATCACCTAGATCATTCAAGTGATATGATTTCTTTCTCTATTCCTCCCACTCCCCAACCGGTGGGGGTCCCACCTAACCTATACGGGTTCCTATAGATATTGCTTACCATTCTGTTACTCTCTTATATCACACAGACATGAAACATTCATTGCATCTTTTGACATTGTTTTGATTTCTAAGTGTTGGCAGACTGTAAAAGAAGATCGTATGTGGTGAACTTCCATGATAGAAGAACTTGAGGCTTTTGCAAAAACTAAATCTAGTAACTTGTATCACTACCTCCCGGCAAGAAGGCAGTTGGATGCAAAAGAGTCTTTACTGTGAAGCAGAACCTAGAGGGTCAAGTTGAGCGCAACAAGGCTCGGTTGGTTGCGAAGGGTTACAACCAAACCTATGGCATTGGCTATGATTAGACCTTCGCACCAGTGGCAAATGAAGAGTGGAAATAGCACCAGCTTGATGTGAAGAATGCTTCCTTCATGGTGACTTGATGGAGGAGGTGTATCTGTAGATCCCACCTGGTTTTGACACCATCCAAACAGCTGGGAAGGTTTGCAGGCTCAGGAAGTCTTTATATGGATTGATGCAATCTTCTTGAGCTTGGTTTGATAGGTTCCGAAAGGCAATGTGGATTATTAGCAGGTCAATGTTGACCATACTGTGTTCTTTAGATGAGATGGAGACCATACACGATGTTTGCAGTGTGTATAGATGATATGATCATTATTGGTGCATTGAGGATGATATTGCGAAACTATATATGAGACTAGGCAAGAAATTTGATGTGAAGGACTTATGGCAACTGAAGTACATCTTTAGGATTAAAGTGGCTCAGGGGCCAAATGGAATTATTTTGTCCCAAGGGAAGTATGTTCTAGACTTGCTTGATGATTTTATTTTATACCTATTTTTGTAGATTATTTTGGTCTAATTTGGCTCAATATTAATAGGGGACACACTTTTTATACTCAATTCTCTTCCTTTTGTAATTTTAGGTCATTTAATGCTCTCTAGGAGAACAGGACGGAAAAAACACCCTAAAAGCCCCATAAAATCCAAGATTTCGATCTCAAGGCCATGTTCCCAAATCAACAAATTGCAGCCCTAGTCTTAATGCCACATATCTTTTTTTGGCGGGAGAATCGTAGACTAAAGTATAGAATGACCAATTTGCCCTCATACAGGAGATATCTTGTCTAAAGCTTCCGAAGGAAGCTAAGTCAGTCAAAGCTTTTCGAAGACGCTATCTCTTACAAAGCTTCCCGAGGAAACCAACTTACACATATCTCACGAGAGATAGCAAATATAACGCATTCTGGGGAAGTTCTCCCTGTAGAATCACGGTCCAATTCTTTCTATCATTTCGAATGAGAATGACTCTGGGGACGTTCTCACCTTAGAATCACGGTCCAATTGTTTCTATCATTCCAAAGGAGAATGATTCTTGGGACATTCTTCCCTTAGAATTACGATCCAATTCTTTCTATCATTCCGAAGGAGAACCATTCTGGGATGGCTCTCCTTAGAATCACGCACCAATTCTTCTCATCACTATGAAGGAGAACGATTCTGGAACGTTTCCCATTTTGGGGATGTTTTCCCTTTGGAATTATATATAAATTATTCCTATCAATCTGAAGGAAAATGATTCTGGGAAGGATTCCTTGAATCCGGGGAACAAAGGCAACAACCCTTGGGGAGCAATGCAATCCTTGCTTAAAAATAATGTCTATCTCAATCGCTGACTTCTCTGGCATGACAAAAAGCGAGGGTGGTGAAAAAAGGTTGAAGAGTTTAGTAGGATGAAATTTCAATCTTAGTACCTAAGAAGGAGAAGTTCACCACAAATGAATGACCAACATGCTTACTTTGTCAATTTCATGAATATGACAATTTCTTGTATGGAGTGACCATGTGTGGCAATGCATTATTTCTTGGTATTTATATGTGGCTGCAAATATGTGTTTAAATGTATTACAATATGGGGTTTTGCATTAAGAATCTTGATGAGCTTTAGTGTTTTGTTTACAGACAAGCAAAAATTTAAGTTTGGGTCTATTTGTGCCTGGCCAACATAGGTAGATACCTTGTTTCAATGTTTTGCTTGAGGACAAGCATAGATACAAGATTGGGGATATTTGATGAGCCGATTTTATACCTATTTTATGTAGACTATTTCGGTCTATTTTGGCTCAATATTGATAGGGGGTCATACTTTTTATACTCATTTTTTTTCCTTTTGTAATTTCAGGTCATTTAATGTCCTCTGGGAGAAAAGGAAGGAAAAAGACTCCATAAAATCCAAGATTTCAATCTCAAGGTCGTATCCACAAATCGACAAGTTCCAGCCCCAGTCCAGATGCCACATATCTGTTTTGGCGGGAGAATTGCAGAGTAAATTGTAAAGTGACCAATTTGCCCTGATACAGGAGATATCTTGTCTAAAGCTTCCGAATGAAGCTATCTCTGACAAAGCTTCCCGAAGACGCTATCTCTGATAAAGCTTCCTGAGGAAACCAACTTACACAGATCTCACGAGAGATAGCAAATAGAATTCATTCCAGGGATGTTCTCCCCCTAGAATCATGATCCAATTGTTTCTATCATTCCGAAGGAGAACGATTCTGGGGATGTTCTCCTCCTAGAATCATGGTCCAATTCTTTCCATCACTCTAAAGGAGAATGATTCTAGGAACGTTTCCCATTTTGGGAACGTTTTCCCCTTGGAATCATGTATCAATACTTCCTATCAATCTGAAGAAAAATGATTCTGGGAGGATTCCTTGAATCCGGGGCATAAAGGCAGCAACACTTGGAGAGGAGCCATCAAGAACAAAGAGGAACTCAACTTTTATTTATCTTTTGTGTATGACATGAACCTTAGTATATGGCATTGATGTAGCCTCTACTGCATTTAGTTGTGGACTTTAAATTCCTTAAGCAATGGGCTACAACTCTTGTCTATGAAATCAAAGTAATCCTTGTTAATTTAGTTTCGGATTCCTAATGTTTAGTTTTGTTGGAAATGTTGTTGCTATTCGGTTTTATTGTGTTTGTTCCTAACTTGCATATGTCTAGCTAACATTTTCGACTTCACTTAGCATGGTGGGGGGTCGAGAGACTCAAACAATGCTAGGAATGGTAAAATCAACGGTAATTACCATATGTATGAGAATAGCTATGGGGTTATTGCTACCGTGTGTGGATTTCTTAAACCTAAAGCCTTCGGTGTATTCAAGTGTGACATCAAGAGATCCATGCTTATATATCGTAGAGGGTTGCTTGAACTCGAGACAGACTTGTGACTAAGAAAGAAAATGCGGTAGATAACAATACAACAAATCCTAATAATAACGTAGAAATAAACCTTTAGTTTTCTTTATTTTAGTTTTGTTCGTATTTTATTTGTAGGTTAGTATTTACCTCTTTGTTGTTTTGTCCAAATTGCATAGAACTCACTAATTTTGGTATTTATCATATACAATCCTCCTGGTTTAACACTCTTCTCATCACTTTATCACTTTTGCGACTTGTACACTTGCAAGATATGTGCATCAAGTTTTGGGTGTCCTTGCTTTAGGACATAGATATGCTGGGTTGCAGGCCTGCTAGCGTGCCAATTGATCAGAAGTTGAAGTTTATTGCAAAGATTGGTGAACCAGTTGACATGGAGAGATATTAGAGATTGGTGGGACGATTGATATATTTGAGTCATACCCGACAAGATATATAATTTGTTGTGAGTTTGGTGAACAAATACATGCATGATCATAGGATGGGTCATCATGAAGTATATTAGATTATGAGTACCTTGAACTTTCACAATTTTTACATTTTTTTACCTTTTGTAGTAGTTTTGAGTACCTTTTGCATGTTTCCCTCTTCTTTCTGATTTCTTCTCCAGCCACAATCCTTGTCCTACTGCTTCCGTTGCACAATTCCTTTATAAAATTTCCTTTTTCTTTCATTCATTATACATAGTCAAATAGCTTTTGTGGAGGTATGGGAAAGTTTTGTAAACCATCGAGTTTTGGCAAATTGTCTGGTGGTCCAGGGAGTAGATGTCGGTCTCAGCCAAAGTTGGGCAAGAGGATTCTCTCCTTACATAATTTCGTTTTGAGTTTTTCCCCTTCCTTAGGTTGCCAGTTAGCTCCTCCCTTGAGGATGATTTACCCGAATCCCTTCCTTTCAAATGGATGATCTTGAAGATTACCCAGAAATCTTGGGATGAGATTAGGGTGAGATGCCACGTTCTAGATGAGTATTCTTTGTTAGTGCCTTCTCCATAAGATAAAATTCTCCATCCCCCTCTTGGGTGCTTTACACATTGCAAGTCTCACCTACAGGGTGCTTCGCTTCCCTTTCCATCCTTTTACTATCTCTTTCTTTCAGGATGGTAGCTCCATTCTAGTTTGGTCCCAATGCTTACACCTGCCTTGTTGCTTTTATCTTGTACTATATTTTGCCTTTGCGGCTCAGTCTATGCACGCTTTTCTGCATCTTTCAAGCCCGTGTAAACTTCTTTCCTTTGATAAATCAATGGCATACCTCCATCCCCTTAGAGGGATGACTAAAACCTCGGATCTTCCTTCCTCATTTGGGGATTGGAAGAGCCATTTCATTTTTTTGTCAAACCTCCCTCCATGTTTTCCACAATTCCCCCCCCCCCCCCTTGTGGACTAGTTTAGTTTGCTTTGTAGGTGTCGATCATACAGGTCTCACTAATGAAGCAAATTCTTTAATTCATGATTGCAGATAACCCAGCACACTGTACCTTGAGGAGGTGATCTTGGTTAACGCATGTCTTTTACCTATGCTAAAGTCTTTTTCGGGCTCCCTGGTTGAGCAAAGTGTTCTTCATTGGGTGGTTTGTCACGATATTTTTTTTAATGACTGTCAATCTAATTTATTTTAGCAATGATTGTGTTGGGAAGAGCTTGTCGTTTCTTGCCGATGGACCTCTGATGCTCAAAAAACTTGTTATACTTTACTTGCATGTGTACAAGTCGTACAAGTAATAAAGTGATTATAAGGACGTCGAACCAAGAGAATTGAGTTAAACAATCACTAATGTTCACAAGCTTCGTGCAATTTGAACCGAATAAAATTGAGTTGATACTAATCTAGTCATTAATCTACGAATTAAGCAATGAAGTAAAATCATTAAAATGCAATGGAATAAATGTAATTCGAGGTCGGAGGATGGAGACATCCAGGGAAGTGCAACTTCACCACTTGAGTCCCTAGGGTAAAATTATAATTTGATTAATCATGTACCGATTATCGTATTATACCTACCGGATTCACCTATCCTAGACTCTTATCTCTCTCGAGCTTAAGCATCCTTCTTTGATTTATAGATGAGAATCTCTCGATGTTTCATTCAAACAAACTAGAGACAATGTTCTCAAGTGATCCTCACACAGTAGCACCCATTCTATTGTCATTGTCATGATATAGCCATCGATGAGGACCTTGCTATGCCTAGCATAATTTGTGTCTATCGACCTCCTATTATGCTTAGTGTACCTACTTACGTTGGCCAAATATAAATAGATGAAGATGAAGAACAGTAAGATCAAACACAATAAAGACAACTAAAATATGGTTAACAGTTAATAATCTTCCAGAGTACTTCAAGGGCTGCATCCAGCCCCTAGGCTTAGAAGTTTAGATCATACTTAAGGCATGAGCCAATATACTAACACACAATAATGGGTTCATCACAAGATAGATAGAGAATTGGATCGGTTCTCCCTTGAGCTTCAAGCTCCAGGATGACGGCTTAAAACCCTTATTCTTGAACAACACGACTCTCCCCACTCCCTTTGGATTTTGCATTTTTTTCGCCTTTTATACCACTTCGATAATTTAAGTAAAGTTTTTTTTTCCTTAAATTACTCCTCGCAGTTCTGTCCTTCGTCAATTTCTTTTACGTATTACAAGTTTTTGTTTCTTCCAAAGTGTGGCAATGACCCTAAAGGCAAAAGAGTAATAGCTACGCTGTACAACAAAAATAGTACATAGGCAGAAACATGCAGTACCACACAGATCAAAATAGTCGAGGTTCAAAAGATCAACAACAAATAAAGCAAAAGTGCAAGGTTCAGCAATCAGCATATTCCTCATCCCCAAACTTATCATACAATGCTCCCAGTGGATAAAGAAAATAGGAGTTTAAGTAATACTCCCCTGAAGGCAGGCAAAGCCATGCTTCATCATTCAGAGTTGGAGTCAGATCCTACCAAGTTGTAGGCTTGCGATCCATCCTCCTCCTCCTCCTCCTCATCACCATCCTCATCCTCATCCTCATCCTCATCCTCATCTTCATCATCCCCATCCTCCTCCTCTTTATCTTCATTGTCAGTTCTAGTAGCTGCCTCATTTGGTGGTGTAGATGGAGTAAAGATCAGTGAAGGTGATAGTGGACTGACAAAAAATTGGATATCCTTCATTGTGGACATCAGCACAAGATTTGTGTACACTGCATAGATGCATAGATAAGAATTGTCCACAAATGCATACCACTGGGCCTAAGTTGGAGCAACAACTGCTGGAGGCATGGCTGGGGCAGGCTTCTTGAGCTTATGGCCGAGGATTGGTACTTTCAGAGGAGGAGTAGGAGTTGCCATTTTGTCTTTACCTTTTGACTTGGAGGTGGTAGGCCTAGTAGGTTTCTCCGGGATGGCTTCAGTCTTGGTGGCTCGGCAGTCATAGTAACTGCCCAACTTGCTTATCAAAGTTGGAGTGATATCCAAAGCAGGCAGGAACAACTTCTCGTCCTTAGCCAAGGCTACTCCAGCCTTCAAGCACATCGCAATTTTCAAGGAAGGAAAGTACGTGAGTTAGGGCGCTTCCCCAGGGGAGCCATACTTTCCATAATGTCCTGTAAATCAACTTCCTTGCATCAATGTTGCAGCCAGTTTCAATGGCATATATGAGCAGCAACCTCTTAAACTTGATGTCCCCAGTGTTGGTAGTTGGCGTCATCCTTAAGTACCACATGAGAACAGTGGCATGACAATCTGCCTTGTTGACTCCCAGTTCGATCGGTCTATTTCTAGTAGACATCTTCTTGGCCATTCCCATAGAACACAAATATTCAGCCACGTCAGCCAGATCAGGGTACCCCCATTGAATTTCGAGAATTCATCCTCACCCAGGCCTAGAAGGTTATGAATTTAATTTATCTCTGCCGGTCTAAACGATACCCAAATCCTTCTAACGTACACTTTAAAGTCATTAATCAAAACCAAATTAACATACAATTCCCATACCATATTTGGTGTATATTCAATTGGAGTTCTAAGAAATTGAGTCCAATAACAATCCTTAATAGTTTTCCTAATAGTTGGCATGCATCTAGAAGCGAAATCCCGTTCCCTTATAACATCCAATACACCCACAGTTTCATCAAAGAAATCCTTCGCAGTTGCATTCACAACTTTCTTAGGAATGCTAGACTTAGTGATTTTTGCTTTCTTAGGCGGTATGCTTGACAAACTCTAAGAATACTGGAGTAACGAAGTTGAGTTAGATGTTACTTACTGCGGAGCACCATAGAAAATGCATGCTCAAACGGATTTTGGAGTAACTGTCGTGGTTGTTGGCGAACTGTATAGTGGTCCCGAGAGTATTTTGGTGGTTAGGGTTTGTCGCGGTCTAAAAATGAATTGTTGCTCATTGCGAGACAATGACCACGTTTTTATATCTGGAGCTGAGTGGGCTTGGAAATTAAGTAATGGCAATTACTGTAGCTATTATTGGGCTGAACGTGGTTGAATAAAAATAACTGCTTGTTACTATATCTGTGCATAAATGAAGACGTGTTGATCGTGGGTAGTGAGTGGCAAACTGAAACTCTTCTCATATTCCTTGCTCCATTGTGATTGTTGCTTGATCTTCCTGGTTGTTGTGTAAATATAGGCCACCCTATAAGATATCCCAGGAGATATTAGGCTGTGATGACTAAACAAAACGTACAAAATTAAATCAAAAGTTTAATAAATATAAATAATAATTGCCCTTCCCCAAACTTAACAAATTGTACAACATGATGTTATTGACGGAGTTACGTAAGTAGAAGGGTTGAGGGTACGTTCCTGAATGGTGCAAAACAATAGATCTTGGGTTGCCTCCAAAGCAGCGCTTCTTTATTGTCTTTAACTAGCCACATTGGGACTGTTTCAGTGAGCAGAGGCATTGAGCCTCTCTAACATGTTGCCACCCTCATCATATGGCTTAAGCCGCTGACCATTCACTTTGAAGGTACATTTGTCAGGATGAGCAATCTCTATGGCCCTAGATTGAAATACTTGTGTAATCTCAAAGGATCCAGACCATCTGGATTTCAATTTACCTGCAAACAATTTAAGTTTGTAGTTGAACAAGAGTACCTTCCGGCTTGCTTGGAAGTTGCGGCTGAGTATGTGTTTGTCATGCCAAGCATTTGTCCTATCCTTGTAAATTTTGGCATTCTCATATACATCGTTCCTCAGCTCGTCCAGTTCACTTAATTGCAATAATCTATTTCTCCTGTAGCCTTCATGCTGTAATTAGATTGCGTATGGCCCAGTAGGCTCTATGTTCCAACTCCACAGGCAAGTGACAAGCTTTTCCATAGACTAGATGCTATGGAGACATGTCAATGGGTGTTTTGTAGGAAGCCCTGTAAGCCCAAAGCGTATCATCTAGTCTCAATGCCCAATCCTTTCTGGATGTGCTCACTGTTTTATTCTAAAATTATCTTGATCTCTCTGTTTGATATCTCAGCTTGACCATTAGACTAGGGGTGATATACCAAGGAAGTAGGATGGCAAACTCCATATTTTCTCAAAAATGCTTCAAATAACTTGTTGTAGAAGTATGATCCTCCATCACTTACAATGCATTTGGGTGTTCCAAATCTTGAAAAGATATTCTTGCGTAGAAATTTCAGCACCACTGCTGCATCACTAGTGGGTGTGGCTATTGCCTCAACCCATTTGGATATGTCGCCCACTGATACCAATATGTGCTGCCCCACGGACATGGGAAATGGCCCCATGAAATCAAGTCTCTACACATCAAAGACTTCAACTTCCAGCACACTTTGCTGAGGCATTCCATTCCTTTTTGAGATTTGTCCCATTCTTTGGCATATGTCACACTTGGTCACAAACAAACATGCATCTTTGAATAATGTTGGCCAATAGAATCCACTATGCAGTACCTTTGCTACGATACTTTTGCCTCCAAAGTGTCCCCCGCATTCTAATTCATGGCAGTAAGTCAGAATAGAATGCATTTCTTCCTCTGGAACACATATGTGAATCACTTGATTTGAGCAATATTTGAATAGTACTGGCTCATCCCACAAATATAATTTCACTTGGGAGAATAATCTCTTCTTTTGTTGCCATGATGATCCATAAGGAATAATCCTGCATGCAAGATAATTTAAAATATCTGCAAGCCATGGCTCTGTACTTCCTTAGACAACCAATAGTCTTTCATCTAGGAAAGAATCATTGAGTGGCTATTTGTCCATCTTACTTGCTGTAAGGTTTTCCAGGCAATCAGCTACTACATTTTCAGATCCCTTGTTGTCTTTGATTTCAACATCAAACTCTTGTAGGAACAAAATCTATCTGATCAGTCTTGGTTTAGCATCCAATTTTAGCATCATATATTTGATGGCAGAGTGATCAGTACAAATTACTACTTTGCTTCCCAAAATGTAGGGTCTGAATTTGTTAAATGCAAACACCATTGCTAACAGTTCCTTTTTTTTGTGGTGGCATAGTTAATTTTAGGGGGCATTCAATGTTCTACTTGCATAGTAAATTGAACGAAATACTCTATTTTTTCTCTTCCCAAGCACCACTCCTACTACATAGTCACTTGCATCACACATGATTTCAAATAGCTCACTCCAGTCAGGTGTATCAATGATAGGTGCAATGG
Source organism: Pinguicula moranensis (assembly GCA_028565015.1). Taxonomy (NCBI): domain Eukaryota; kingdom Viridiplantae; phylum Streptophyta; class Magnoliopsida; order Lamiales; family Lentibulariaceae; genus Pinguicula; species Pinguicula moranensis. The sequence continues at coordinate 22,960 of JAOWBN010185002.1, forward strand.
TCAGCTTATATTTCAAGAAATTGAATGCCTTCAAACAGTTATCCTCAAACTCAAAATTGGCATTTTTTTCCAGCAGCTTGCATGGTGGTCCGGTGATGTGTGAAAATTGTTTAATGAATTTTCTGTAGAAACCTGCATGGCCTAAGAAGCTTCTAATTCCCTTGACAGAAATTGGTGGTGGCAGTTTGGCAATGACTTCGATTTTTACTCTGCCAACTTCTATCCCCAAACTTGACACCTTGTGTCCCAACACGATTCCTTCCTGTACCATGAAATGGCATTTTTCTTAGTTGAGTACTTAATTTGTAGTTTCACACCTCGCCAGCACCAATTGTAAATTTTTCAAGCAGCCTTTAAATGATGATCCTACCTCAAAGAAGGCATTCATGAAGGGTTCAATGATGTGATCCACCATGTCAGAGAAAATTGAGGTCATGCACCTCTGAAAGGGGGCTGGAGCGTTGTAGAGTCCTAATGGTATTCGGCAGAATGCAAATGTTCCATAAGGACAGATGAATGTAGTCTTCTCCTGGTCTTCAGGTGCTATGCAAATCTGGTTGTATCTAGACTATTCATCCAGATAGCAGTAAAATATCAGGCCTACTAATCGACCTAACATCTGATTAATAAAAGGTAGTGGATAGTGATCCTTTCATGTGGCCTTGTTTAGTGCTCTATAATCTATATAGATTATCTATCCAGTTACTGTCCATTTGGGAATAAGTTCATTCTACTCATTGACTTCCACTGTCATTCCTCCTTTCTTTGGTACACACATGACCGGACTAATCCAACTACTATCCGAGATAGGATATACCACTCCAGCATCCAACCATTTCAAATTTCCTTCTTAACTACCTCTTTCATGATGGGATTCAACCTTCTTTAAGAAGCTACCACTGTTTGCTTCCTTCTTCCAACAATATCTTGTGCATGTACACAGATGGATTAATTCCTTTTATATCTGCCAAGGTTGATCCTATGGCACATTTGTGATACTTGGGAACACGCAGGAGACTGTCTTCTTTTTAATGTGAAAGAGAACTTGAGATGATCACTGGAAAAGTCTAATCATTGCCCAAGAATGCATACTTCAAATGTGTGGGCAATGGTTTGAGCTAAAAAATAGTTGATTGCTGGATTGACGTGTTCTGGGGTGCTGAACGTTCTCCCAGATTTTCAAAATAGGCATTTCTATAACTTCCATTAACATTCAACCAATTGGCATATTCTTTGACTCAATGCTCTTCCAGAATAATGGGATCAGTACTGACTAAACAGTTCTCCATGTTACTCCATTGATATGCATAACCAGGCTGGCTGAATTGTACGATAGTCTCAATACTCAAACAATATTCTCTATGGTCATGAAGTTTGAATGCCCGGAATACATTAAATTTAATATATTTTCCTTGGACTTTGAGGATCAGCTCTCCTCTTTGAACATCAATTAGAATGCCTCCTGTTGCTAGAAATGGTCTTCCCAAAATAATGGGAATGTCTTTATTTTCCTCCATATCCAGAATAATGAAATCAGACGGAAAGATAAATTTATCCACTTTGATGACCACATCTTCAATGATTCCTCTGGGATGTTGGATGGATCTATCTGCAGATGTAAAGAGATTGTAGTAGGCCTGGATTCACCTAGATCACACAAAGCTTTAGCAAATATTGAATTTCCAAGGGAACAGAGGATAGTAAAATTCCATGGATCTTTTAGCTTTGGTGACAACGTTTTTTGGAGGATGGCCCTGTATTCCTCTATGAGTGCCACAGTATCGTAATCTCCAAATTTCCTCTTGTTGGACAAAATGTCCTTCATGAACTTCACGTAACATGACATATGCACCGAAGCTTTTGCAAATTGAATGTTAATATGCAGTATTTTAAAAATATCCAGAAACCTTTGGAACTGTTTGTCCAATTTCCCTTGTTTTAATCTATGTGGGAATGGAACTGGTATTTTCTGTTCTTCCTCCTTATGAGGTATCACTTCTTCAGACTTTGTGGCTTCTTCTTTTTTGGCAGGTGGAGTATCCTTGGGCATAATTTGCACCTCTTTCCCTCTTCTCAGAGTTATAGCTTGGCATTGCATCTTAGGATTCACCTCAGTGTTGGTTGGCAATGTTCCAAGGATCTCTCTGCTAGCTGTTTTGCTAACTGTCTCACCTGAGCTTTCAGATTCCTCATAGCTACTGTTTGATCCTTGAAGCTTGCCCTTGTTTCATGCATAAATCCTTGTAAAGCGTTGGCTAGCTGTGCCACCAAATCTTGAAGGTTTTGCTTGTTCTTTGCAGTCAAAGCCACCTTAGTGATCAGATCATCTGATGACAAGCATTGTGGTTGTGGGTTTCCTTGTGGCCTCTACATCGGTTACTAACCTTGGAAAGGCCTTGGGCCTTGAAATGGCATCCGTCTAGGAGGGTTCAGCAGATTTGATTGTTACTCCATGAAAAATTGGTATGATCATTCCTTCTTGTATTGAAGTGTAGGTATCTTGGCTGGTTTGATACATAATTCAGTTGCTCCATAGGAATGTTATCCATTGCTGATAGCTCCTGACACTGTTCTTTGTGGTGTGGCCCTTCACACATCTCACAGGAGAATTATTGAACTGCCATTACTGGTCTTGATACCCCATTTTGACTAAATAAGGTTTCAATCCTTGAGCTCATCGCATGCATTGCAGCAGTCAGTGCGCCCACCATATCTACTTCATATTTTTCTCCAAATCTTTTGCTACTTTCTCTCTCATTGGGCCATCTATAACAGCTCTGATCCATGGCTTCTAAAAGTGTGTAAGCTTCATTGTATGATTTTCTGCATCTATTTCTCTTTTGGTGATGTTGTCCAGTCCACTGTAGAATGCTTGGATTTGCCTCCAGCGTGGTAATTCATGGTTTGGACAACTTCTCAGTAAATCCTTAAATCTTTCCTATGATTTATACAGTGTCTCTATATCTCTGTTTGAATAATGTGATTTCACTCAATAATCTTGCTCTCATGGAGGGTGGAAAGAATTGAATGAGGAATTGCGTCCTCAGGTCTTCCCAAGTATGTATTGAGTTTTGTGGGAAAGGTTTGCAGCCATCTCTTTGCTTTGTCCCTGAGCGTGAATGGGAATAACCTCAATTTGATTGCATCCGAAGTCAGTCCTTCATACTTAAAAGTATCACATATATCTACAAAAGCACTGATGTGTAGATTTGGATCTTTTATAGTACCTCCCCCATAGGTGGAGTGCTACATCAGTAACTGGACAGTGGATGGTTTTAACTCAAAGTTGTTTGCCTGAATTGTTTGTTTCCTGATGGAGGGAACTCCTTCATCTGCTCAAGGTAGGGCAAAATCCTCCATGGGAACATCATCTTCATCTTGGAATACAGCCACATTCCTCTGGTCTCTGTCCTAATTTTCTTGACGTTGCATTCTGTTCCTTTATCTCTGTTGTGCTCTCCTTGTAGCTTGAAAGGTTATTTCAATTATGGGTCCACCTCTTCGCTAGAGGAGTCACTCTCTGAGGGATTCATAAAATATCTGCCAACAGAGTTCTTAAAATTAAAAACAAAAGAAATTAAGGTTCAATCTAGCTGAAACTTACTTGGCGTTAATCTTGTTTAAATTGCTAATCCCCAACAATGACGCTAAAAACTTGATGCACAAAAACTTGTTGCACTTTACTTGCAAGTGTGCAAGTCGCACAAGCAATAAAGTGATGATAAGGATGTCGAACCACGAGGATTGGGTTAAACAATCACTAACATTCATAAATTTTGTGCAATTTGAACCGAATAAATTTGGGTTGATACTAATCTAGTCATTAATCTACGAATTAAACAATGAACAAAGATGATTAAAATGCAGCGGAATAAATGTAATTCGAGGTCAGAGGATGGAAACATCCGGGGGAGTGCAACTTCACCACTTGAGTTCCTTGGGTAGAATTATAATTTGATTAATCACGTACCAATTATCGTATTATGCCTACCGGATTCACCAATTCTAGACTCTTATATCTCTCGAGCTTAAACGTCCTTTGATTTATAGATGAGCATATCTCGATGTCGTATTCAAACAAACCAGAGACATTGCTCTCAAGTGATCCTCACACAGTTCACCAATTCTAGACTCTTATAGCAATCGATGTGGACCTTGCTATGCCTAGCATAACTTGGGTCTCTCGACCTCCCATTATGATTAGTGCACCTACTTACGTTGGACAAACATAAATAGACGAAGATGAAGAACAGTAAGATCAAACACAATAAAGACAACTAAAATATGGTAAACAGTTAATAATCTCCACGAGTTCTTCAAGCGCTATATCGCGCCCCTGGACTTAGAAGTTTTACCTATGCTTAAGGCATGAGTCAATATATTAACACACAGTAATGGGTTGATCAAAAGATAGATATAGAATCGGATCGGTTCTCCCTTGAACAAAAGCTCTAGGATGGCAGCTTAAAATCCTTCTTCTTGAACAACATGGCTCTCCCCACTCCCATTGGATTTTGCATTTTTCTGCATTATATAGCACTTTGGTAGCTTCTCGCGGAAGCTTCAAGTACGTGTAGGGGTATATTTGTCCGCCTACCAAATTTAGCGTTCAAAAACATGTGTACGTATCACCTTGTATGGTCATTCGATCAAGAGTTGGTGTCACGCCTTAGATAATTGAGGCAAAACCTCGTCTTTTTGGGTTATTTCTCTTCTTTTTCTCTCAAAGAGCAATTAATGAACTGTTTCTACAAAAGGAAGGTAAACATGTATAAAAGGCGTGTTCCCTCATCCTTATTGAGCCAAATCAGACTCAAATAGTCTGCATTTATTAGGTATAAAGTCGACTCATCAACCTCGTCATGGAGCTTTAGTCGGCAGAGCCGTTTTGTGCATCTTTGTCCAGGAACTCTTTCACATTTGAGGGTGGTATCTCTTCCATGGAGGCTCCCCCAGACTCCTCTCTTGTGGCAAGAACAAAGTCTCCTGAGGTCGCGTCTAATGGCCTGGAAATTTTGGCCTTGTCAATGTTGGTCTCACTTTGTTCTTCTTCGGCGAAGAGTTCCACCTCGCGGAAGCATCCTCTGAGTGAGAATGAGCCCCGGGGAAAGAACCCTAACAAAATTTATTCAAAAATCCAGATGCATAGCGCCTCTGTCTCCCTTATTCGGATCAAGGATCTACCTGCGAGAACGACCACAGATGCCAATAATGAGTATACACGTCTACAACGAGAATGGAACCGTCGAGCGGAGGAGACATCCTCTAAGGATGGTTCAAGCAACCCCTTTGAGGCGCTAGAAAACATGGTTTATGCAAATATTACGAGGGTGAATTCAGGGATGCATGGAACGAGATTTTGGCAGGATATTGCTCCTTAATCAGTTCTCGACCGAGATGGTGGGTATATCCTGTCTCTTTTCTTTGTTGCTTTTTCCTACATTTATTATCTTTTGCTTATATTACTGTCAGTATATGACATTGGCGAATGCATTGCTGACGCACGCCATGAAGTCGCTTCATTTGTTGTGGCGTTGAGGCAGGATAAAGCAATATGCAAAACTAGTCAAGGCTCAGGACGAAGTGACTGCTTTGAGGTTGGTTGTTGAGGAGGAACGGGAACATGACCGACTCAGTTAGAAGTAGTCTGTGCGAGGAGGGAGTAGTTGGAGCTTCAGGTCCATCAATAGGTAGAGGAACTCAGGTTGGCGAAGTCAAAGCTTCGGGAAAAGATTCTGGTGGAGTGCTTCTCGGCCCAAGTTTTTGGATACGCTCTCTGAGCTTGTTTTCAGAAAATTAGCATGAAGGTATGGCGCCATCTCCATTCTAAGTTGTACAAGAGAAAAGAGACATATAATCCTATGCTCTTCAACCACGGCAAGGATGAAAACTAACTTAGAAGACTATCCTTCCTACTCCCCACCTCCTTTTGTTCCAGACCCTATCAATGAGCCCTTCCTCGAACAAAAAGTCTTCTATTGGAAAACATTCTTCTTAAACGTGTAGTTTGTGTATGTTTTCCCATTTGAGGATTTTATCCTTTTGTATTCTGTGCAGCGGGAAAAACTTGGAGCATTGAACTTAATTTGTTTATATTTGATGGGACGCTCTCAGCACGTTGTTGATGCAAAATTTAAGGTATATAATCAATGCGCAAATAATCACGAAATAAACTAAAAATACCGTAAAATCACTATAAACCGCAAAAGGATGGCGTCAATTATAGAAATAAAGGGGTAGAATCCTCAGGGAGGTAAATTAGACTCTTCGCACGTAGACTCGTTAACCCTAACAACATGCACAAAATAACAAGAAGAAAATTGAGATATATAGTGACCAGATAGGAAATAAAAATTCATAAAATTAAATGTAGGATTAAATTGAACTACGAAAAGAAAGAAAAATCATGCAGGTTTTGTTGAAATTTAATGAGACAAAATTACTCCTAAAATATTTTGGGTGGCTAAAACACACAAGATCAAATTAAAAGTTCCTACTCTGATTTATGTTAATAGAAAAATGTTAGTTTTTCACTCTAACACACTGAACATGTAATCAGAACTGTAAATCTATACCATGCTGAACACGTAGTATTTAAATTCATCCTCATTATACTAAAATTGTAACGAATGCGTTATAAATTTTAATATTACTTTTAAGCACATAAACACAATAATTTACTCTAAAAAAACACTATTTTTCGAAGAAGGCTTCCAGAATTTTTACATTAAATATGCTCCAAAGTCCGTAGCTAAAGAGGCAATCGATCTTGGGCCTAAACAAGCACATTTTGGCATGCACAAAACCTGCAAGTTGTAACTCATGACATTATCGTAGAATAGATAGCATAAAACCGAACCAAAAGAACATAAAATTCAATCAAAGTGTGATACAACCACCATACTCCACATTAGGAGTAAATAATTTCTTATCCTTGCATTATCAATGATTGTGTCACGAGAATTCTGGAAGAGAACGTCATTTATTTATCAAAAGAAAATGAAGAAATAATTTATTCTGAATTTTTCCCCAAAATTACAAAATCGTATGAATCTCCCAGAAAGAAGAACTCGACCAAAACTAGAGAGGAATGCCTACAAAATTCGATATTTTTCCTCTCTAAGTCTACCTCTATTTATAGTTGTCTAAAACTAAGTTCTAGAATCTAAATAGAATTAAGAAACACAGTAACTTGCATACTAAGAAACTAATTCTAAACAATATTAATTAATATTGGACTAGAATTCTTCTCTTCTTGTCAACCTTACTTCTAAAGGAGTCTTCTTTTTCTTGTATACTTCTTCATTCCTTCACCAAATCACACCCTTCCTTATCACGTTTTCCCTTGCTTTGAGGGTAAGTCCCGTGGTTTTCTCTTGCTTGGATCAGACTTTTATGTATTTTGCATTCTCGGCCCCTTTTTTGGCCTAAACACGAGCTGGTGCTTTCTACCAAACTATGGTACGTCTTCTAGGCTTTCCACTGATATATTGCATGCCCAAATATGATCTTTGAATCTTGACTTATGGCCCACCAAAGTAGACAGCGTGGAACAAAATAGTTACTGGACAGTTTTGCCAACTAAAGTTCAAGCTCGATTTTGTCCACTGTATAATCCGAATCTGGTAAAGTATTCTGCTTAGTAGTTGTAAATCTCCTTCCAATCATTGCATGCATATCTTTTACGTTCATGTCAAACACTTCTAGCTCAAGTTCTTATTTTGTTTTGAAGTTGGGCATCAATACTGGAAATTCTATTTGTGCTCACTAAAAAATCGTCAATTTTTCCCAATGATCATTACTTGCACATAGAACACTACCAAAGTATAAATCATGCCATAAAACACTAGATCATTCCTAAATGAGTGTAAAATACACAAAAACATCATGAAATCATCTAAGTAAAAATGTACTAGTTGATTCACATTAGTTGTTTCTTTTAAACCCCAAACTTTTGAGTTCTTTCTCGGATAAGGCGAGTATTCTTGAAAAGTTTGCTTGTGTGAGATTCCTTCATTTTTTTCTCACGTTTCGCTTCAAAGCCAGTTGCTGTAGAGCACCTCCACTTTTGACCCCTGCAGTCTAGGAGTTTCATTGCGGTTGCGTGTACGTTGAGGATGTAACTTTTCCTGATCTAATTCGAGGACAAAGAAAATGGCATGTGTTGCCACGTAGTTAATTCCGTCATTGGGAAGGTTCGCTTCGATCCAACTATAAATACTTCTTCCATTTCTCCGTCTTCTCCACTCGTTCATTTTGTCGAAAGATGTCACCCTCTGCCAAGACTCATTCTCGGCCATTTTTTCTCATGTCTTCTGACCCCGCACCCTTTACTTTACCCAACTCCGTCAGGGAAATTAGGCAGTTAGTAGTTCTGGGGCCTAGGGTTCCAGTGCTTGTAAGGAGACTTGAATCGACTAGAAGGGAACATTCATGTTCACCACACCATGACAAGTGTGACTTTGGTTAATTTGGAGGACGGTCAGGTCAACCCCCGTCAAATGGTGTGCCATATAGAAAAATATGGTTGGGGACATCACTGAGGGTTCACCCATCCACCCACCTCAGCACCTCTCGATGTCAACTCGTGATGGAGTACTAGGGGTTAATTGAGAAGTTCATGTCTTTGGGGACTTTTTGCCATCTAGCCAGACAGGACCAAGTTGAGTCCTCGAGAAGCAAGAAACCTTCGACCCTTTTGTCTGTTTTGATGTATATTTATAAATATAGGTGACGTTGTAGGTGGGGCTGGTTAGGGTCTTTTGTTGTGACTACTTCCCTCTAGCCTTGTTGTATGTACTTCTTCTGAATCTTTCGAGTAGATGGTTCATTTTTTCACCTGTCGTATATAAATCTGCAAAAACATTAAATTAACCATATACGAGGCTTGCCCCAACACTCCCTGTATTGTTTTAAGAAACAAATGGAACTTGTGAAACTTTTTCTCTCAACCATTGTGGTTAGAGGAGCTTAAAACTTCCATCGGGGTTTCCCCTAAGACACGTCGAATGAGGTCGATGTTCTTAATTTCGAGGAGCGAAAAGCCTCCACCATGGTTTTCCATGAGACACTTGGAATGAAGGTTATCTTTCCTCATTTCAGGGAGCGCACAACCTCTATTATGGTTTCCAATGAGACACCTTGAATGAGTACCGCTGTTCTTCATTTCAGGTAGCTCAAACTCTCCATCATGGTTTCATGAGACACCTCAAATGAGTGCATGTTGTCCACTCAAGAGCCTTTTCATTTTTTCTAAATCCCATAAGTGTGGAATGGGGCGCCTCTATAAAGAGTGCCTAAGTTCCCCAATGGAGGACTTTTTGTTCATTTTCCTACGAGTATGGTGTTTGCCCGTGCTAGGACACATATTTTTTTCTTTATTTCCCAATGAGTGTTGAATGGAGTTCCTATACGAGAAGTGTCAAGGCTTCTCGTGCGAGGATCTTTTCATCTTTTCCCTTTGAGGAGTATGATGGATCCTAGTGTATGAACATATATTTTTTTCTTTCTCCACGAGTGTTGAGTTCATTACCCCTTCAAAGGATATTTTCATCTTTTCACCTAGAGGATTGCGATGGTTCCTTGTGCAGGGGTAAATATTTTTTTCTGTACAAGCGTTGAATGGGGTGCCTCTTCAAAGTACCTTTTCACCCTTTCCACTTGCGAGGAGTGTGATTGCTACTCGTTGTGCAGGGACATATTTTTTTTGTTTTCCCACTATTGTTGAATGGGGTACCTCTCTAGGGAGTATGATGACTACCCACAAAAGGATCTTTTCATCCTCCCCCCGAGGGGTATGATGGTTCCTCGTGCAGGGACATATATATTTTTTTGTTGCACCACGGGTGTTGAATGGAGTGCTCTTCAGAGGATTTTTTTCATCTGTCCCCCATGAATATTGAATGGGGTGCCTCTTCAGAGGATATTTTCATCATTTTCCCCATGAGGGGTATTATGGCTCCTCTTATAGGTACATATATTTTTTTTCCCATGAGTGTTGAATGGGGTTCCTCTCTTAGGAGTATGACGACTCGTTGGGAGGATTTTTATCATTTCTTTTCTCCTCGTTCTCATAGTTTTTTTTCAAAGATGACATGGCATTGATATAAAAAAAATAGAATTTGAATTCATTCATAATAGTTATGCAAAAGAATAATGGATACGGGAAAGCAAGAAATAGAAAGAGTATAGGATTGATGACTCTTTTGGGTCCAACCCTAAGTGAGGGCATTTTAATTTGGCAAAGCTCCAAGCATTGTTGAAGGCACGCACCATTGGCCCAAACTTCTTGCACGCGGTACGACCCTTCCCATTTGGGTCATAGCTTCGTTAGAGATCACACGCTCCATTTTGATAACCCACATTATTTTTTCATTTCTATCATTGCCCTTCTGTCGGCTTCCAGCCGCCTTGCTTCGTCCTGTTTCAATTTTACCTTCTGACATAGTTAGACCTTGCAATTTCTCATTCACATGAGAGCTCGTCGAAAAATCTCATCTAGGGCCACAGGTACCTCGTGTTTATCTTCCAAGCATTGAAAGTAACGGGGTTGGTCGAGTACTAGGATTCTTTCCAGGGGGCAGGAAGTTTGTGCTCTAGGTGGCAAACTTCATGCATTCTCTTTAGAGATGGTTCATCTTCGGCGTGCCTAGATTGGCGACCGAGGGCGACATTTTGTGCTTCCAACATTCCCATTGCATTGGAGGTAGGGAACTTCATGAGTTTGTGATAGGTGTATATGATAGCCTGGAATGGGTATAGGTTGGGCCTGCAAAGAATTGCATTGTAGAAAAATGGTTCTCTAACAACAACAATCTAAATTACCTTAATCATGGAGTTCATTCCCTCGTCAAGGATCACAGGAAAATTGATGACGCCAATGGCCTAAACTTCCATCTCGCCAAACTAGGCAAGTTATGAGTGGTTTCAATGGGATCTTTCCCAAGCCCATGTGGTGAAGGACGCTATAGGACAGGATGTCTTCTTAGCTCCTTTAATCAACTAAAACTTTTCTCACCACGAATTTAATTGCGGTAGGTGTGATTACCATAGGCGTGTATTTAGGTAGTCCTCCCGGGATCTCCTCTTTTCCAAAGCGTACATCTTTGACAATTTTTAGGGGGGCTTGTATCAAAGCGAAAGTCATCCCTTTTCTAGCATCTCTTTTTCGGACTCGCGCGAAGACTTATTTCATGATTACGATGATGAACTGGGCATGGGATCTTTGGCGATTGGGTTGTTCTGTACGGGATTTCCCGTGGGCATATGTTTATACGTTGTTCTATTAAGAATTTTCGTAACCCACTCCTGCAAATTGTCAAGTCGGATTAATCTTTCCATCTCGTGCTTCAGTTCTTCACAATTGTCCGTAGTGTTTCCGTTGGCCCTTTGGTACCGACAATAGAGTTGATCATCAGTCCTCTAATGTCCCACGGTAGTTTGTATTTTGGTAAACTCTGTCACCCTCGGTTATTGCAAAGATCTTTGCGCTGAGCATCTTCAGAGGGGTGAAGGTTGTGTATCGTGGCCTATTTGCAGTGCCAGTAAAAATTTGGAGAGGCATTCTGGTTGGCAGGCCTCTAAAGTCAGCATTCTTATCTGGTGGAACATCCTTCCTAACCGAGGGATGCTCTTTCCTTGTAAGGCTTTGCAGCTTCTCTTCTTTTATCGATTAAGATCTTCTATCTTCACTTGTTTCTCCTCGAATTCATACAACTTGTCGTGAGTTGTGGGGAAGCATTTGGCTAAGTCGTTGGCCATAGTACTAGGATGAAGTCAATGCAGCAGGATCTAAACCTTCATGACAATGGTGAGTTTGGGGAGGTTTTCGCATTCCTCATTAAAGCATTCCAGAAAATCGACCAGCAATTCGTCTTCATATTAGGCCAAATTCATGAGGTGAGTAATATTGCGGGGTTTTCTTTTCTTGACTTGTGAAATACTACTTGAATCTTTCAGAGAATACGTCTCAATCAATTATGGAGTTGGGTGGCAAAGACATGAACTACTTCTAAGCCTACTCTACAAGCGTTAGCGAGAAAGCCCAACAAGTAATAACTTTGGACACGTTCGCGGCCTCCATCTAATTCCAAAATCTACTAACATGGGCTCAAGGGTCCCAGTTCCTATTGTACATTGACGTTTTCTCTGATAGCTTATATGCATACTACATGGAAAACACTACCTCTTCTGAGAACGGTTTATTATCTGAGGGATTCAATTTTCTTCAAAGTTGACAAATTTGAGCTTCACGATGTTGCTTGGTGGATCCCAAACGTAGTGTCTGGTATCGGTGGAGTCTCCGTGATCCTCGAGGACTTATTCTTGTGTCGCAAGATCCCATCTGAACCATATTTCCCTTTGAAGTTTTGTCAATGGGGCATGTCCTTGGAACATCTGGATTCATTAGAATCATTCTTCGTGGTTCCTTCCGACTCGTTGAGGATTTCTCCCCAGTCTTATCTCGGTGGAGTGACAAAGGAAGTACCTTCTGCTGCCATGCTGATGGGATCCTTCTCCTTGTGAGAGATTTACTTGAGCTTGCTATTGCTCTTTCCCCGATCTTTTCCTTTTCGCAGGTCGCCATAAAGGTTCACCTGTTGTGCCTCATTTAAAACTATCGACATGGGACCTACATCTCTATCCATGAGGTTTTTCATCTTAGGTGTGTTAACTAGGAGAGATTCTCAATGGGAATGAGAACGTTCCCACAGACAACATCAATGATGCGACTAAGGAAAAATGTTTCCTTTGATTTACACCATACAACTCACAGAACAGAGGGTGGGTCGTTGAGCCTGCAAGCGGCGACTTTTAAGTCTTTGTCAGAGAGTGGGGGTGGGGATGGGAGAGTAGGATTTATGTGCTCACTTCGTAGGAACTAGTAGTTGGTACGAGGCCATTCTTCCTCGAGCTTGAATACAATGACACAAGGTGGATTACACGACGTGTGGCCAATTTTTGAGGTAGCACGTGTACTTGGCAAATTTCCTCCTCCAGGCGGGGAATGTGCCCGCCACTTAATGGGCTTTTAACAGCTTTTTTTGTCCCACGTAATATACTTATTATCAGCATTGGGAACTCGCTTGTCTTCAATATTTCTTTGTAATTTTTTTATCCCAGTTGAAAGTATTGATTGATAGATGAGAGAAAATAAGGAAAATGGATCAACGTATACACAAAGAGCTTCACAATACCCTTTAGATAGAAATCTGAGAACCGCGATCCCTAGTTTTGGGGCCAAAAAAACTATGAACGGAAAATGGAGTCCAACTTGCATGAGAAGACTTGGATTGCCACTTTTACCTTTATTTTTACCTACTGTCTTTGTAAAAATGATGGGAAAAGCCCCCTTGCCCTTACTATAGGTTTAAGACTTTATTTTCTAACACAATCACAACATTGACTTGGTGGAGGCAAGTTCTAGAGTTGGAAAGAAGAACTAATGAGATTTTCTCTCGTTCAAAAGGGGGTTTTCGTTTTCCATCTATTTTATTGCATTATGACTCTAGTTTATTGTTGCTTTTGTGAAGCTCATGACTTGGACGTGAGCTAATTTAATTTTCTAGACATGATAAAGCATCTTTGGATTTGGATGTTGTTTTGAATGGTTAATTGGGATTTTTTTTTAAGTTGCTTTATTCTCCACAACTTACCTAGTATATTTCCAACTAAGTTAAGGTATGGGCGGTCAGATGTACGAGACCTTACACTTATAATTATACAAAGATGCCATTTTCGTTGTGACCCAATATGTATTGTGTCATTTGATGTATTGAGTTACTGCAACTTCATTAAATAGAAGTACTGGAATTTAATAGAGCCATTTTGCTCTAGTCCATTATTAGCACAAAACTAAAAAAATTGTCAATGATGACTCTTCCAGCTCCATTTGCGCTGGACACAAAGTTGCTTAATTCTATTGTGATTAATTACTTTCGTGCATTTGTTTGGCCAACACTTGCTTGAACATAAATCTTAACTTGAGGTTGAGGAATAAGAGTAAGATTGAAACGGTAGAATCAACACTAATTACTAAACTGAGAATACTTATAGAACTAGTTCAATCGTGTGAGGATTCTTTGGATTTAATGCATCTCACTATGTCTAGGTATGAGATCGATAGATGATTACTTGCATGTTATGGTAGGGTTGTTATTATGCGAGAGAGATTAACAACTAAATTAGAGAATTCGATTGTCAACTAGATAAAAATAATAATTTAAATTAAAAAACAACATCCCATAGACATTAGGTGGTGAAATCAAAACCCGTCGATCATTTTCCGAATGTTATTATCCCTTATTTAAATCAAAAGCCACAAATATTACCCCTTTAGTCTTGTTTATGCTACTTGCTTATACTAATCAAACCACTCTTTTAGTAATACATCCAAATAGCTTGAAACTTATTAATTTTGTTACTTGTCAACTACAGTCCCATAAAGGATACTCTATTCATCACTTTATTAATTGTTTGACATTATGCACTTGTAATTATTATATATATATATATATATCGTTTATGTATATGGGTTGTGCCAACTCGGCAAGGAACGGGTGACAAATCATGTGGCGAGCGACCCAATATTCCAGTTTTTTATTAATATCTTAAACCAAACACTAAATATTATATGTATATGGATATATAATATAAATGCATTTATATAAACTAAAACATTATTTTTTTTATCCTAGAAGACCGAAAAATTGCATTTTCTTTGCAAAAGGCTCAAAAATCGTATTTTCTTAGCCAAAATGTCATTTGCACCGTATTGTTTGCTCAACAAACATAAGGCTAATGAAGTTTTCTAAGTAAATTGTCATTTCTCAACCTTTCACTCACAATATTATTTTGGGCCTTTGGCCAAGAAAATCCGGTTTCTTTGACGTTTTAGCTAAGAAATTAATATTTTAGTTATCATCTATTTTAAAATATAGATCAAAGCATGGTATCTAATGTTCGATTCAAGCTCTTTTCCACCTTTGCCTACTCAGAATCCTCGTGCTGTTCATGAGCGACTAGGACCGAGAATCTCGGCCCCACTGGTGTCTCAGCCTGGTTTTGTCTGCTTCTACATCACAAAGTTCCCCCAGGGATGTGATATTGACTGTCTGAGTCTTGTTCTGAAGCTCCAGGGGTTCATTCATAGCATCAAGATCGCTCGCAAGCTAACAGAGGGCATAAGTTTGCGTTTGTCGATTACGCTCATGTGGTGGATGTAGAACTCATGTTATTCAAGCTCTATAACACATGACTCGGATCTTTACGATTGCAGGCAAATCTATCTAGATATCCTAGACACTCCAGAGCAAAACAAGTGGCTAAGCTTATCAGTCACTCAACCCCTAGCGTGTTGCCTATTGTTCCTTTGGCTCCTGCAGCAGTTGGAGTTTCAACATCAGGAGTTAGTCCGAGCTATTATCTCTCAGTTCATCTCTTGACCCTAACTCTTGGCTAGGGCGCAACTTTGTGGCCACATTACTCAAGCCACAAAACCTCTGTGATCTTCAAAGAGGTTTGAAATCAGCAGGGTATCTAAATGTCAAAGGTGATAGCCAACAGACTGGGAAAAGTGGTAAACAGGCTGATAGCAGAGGAGCAAGGTGCATTTCTTTCCGGCAGAAGTATCATAGACAACATCACATTGGCCCAAGAAATGATCCACTCCATCAACAAGAAAAATTCAGGGGGTAATGTGGTGATCAAATTAGATATGGCAAAAGCATTTGACAAGATTCAGTGGCACTTCTTAGATTCAGTCTTGCAAGTGAAAGGATTTAGCCATGAAGTAAGAGATATGCTCAGAAGATGCATGCAGGAACAATGGTTTTCCATACAGCTTAATGGATTGGCTAATGGATTCTTCACATCCTCGCATGGACTCAGACAGGGGGACCCCTTATCCCCCCTCCTATTCATCCTTGCGCAGGACATTTTGTCACGAATGATCCTGCAAGCCCACGAATCAGGAAGGATCAAAAGATACACTCAACCCGTTGGGAGCCCCCTAGTCTCACACCTAATGTTTGCAGATGACATCTTAATCTTTTCAAATGGGAGTGCGCGATCAATCAGAGGGCTTAAGAAGACTCTGGACACCTACTGCTCCTGGTCAGGCCAAGTCATCTGCAATGAAAAATCTGCAGCCTATATGTCAAACAGCATCTCTCCCATAAGAAGACAACAGATTCTGAGAATCACAGGATTTAAAGTAGGCAGCCTCCCAATGACTTACCTTGGCGCACCGATGACCACAGGAAGATTAACCAGACAGATGCTTGAGCCCCTACTACTCAAGATTAGAAAGAAAATTTCTGGATGGAAAGGAAACATAATGTCACAGGGGGGGCGGCTGGTCTTGATAAAATATGTAATGAGTAGTCTGCCTATTCACATCATGGCAGGCCTCAGACTTCCACATTATGCCTTGAAGGAAATCAGAAAGATGATGGCCAACTTCTTCTGGGGAGAAAAGGATGGAAAACAGAAATTACATTGGAAAAGATGGGCACAATTATGCAAGCCTGAAGGAGAGGGAGGGCTCGGAGTTAGGGATCTAGTAGAAGTGCAAAAGGCCATGGGGATGAAACTATGCTACAAAATGCTAACAGAGGACACCTTATGGACAAAATTCCTCAAGGCAAAATATTGCAGAAATCAACATCTGATGGAGCGCCAAGGCCGAGCCACTGACTCAAGGCTCTGGAAACACATTTTGAGCATGAGAGATGAAGTAACAGAACATATGCAGATCAGCCTAAGAGGAGGCAACTCTTCATTCTGGTTTGACAAATGGATTAATACAGGCCCACTGTTCTTGAGAGTGCAACATATCGCAGAAAGGAATGCACAAGTTAACAGCTTCATCAGGGAAGGACAATGGCAAACTCCACAACTAGTCCAGGCGCTTGGGCAAGAATTGGCAGAGGAAGTCATGAACACCAAACCACCGAAACAGGGCAGAGGCAGGGACATCCCAATCTGGAGACCAGAATCAGATGGAAAATTCTCAATTAAATCTGCTTGGGAAACAGTTAGAGATAGGGCAGAGACACTGGAAATGAAAGAATGGATATGGAACAAATGCATCCCCATTAAAATGTCTTTATGTGCCTGGAAAGCATGGCTAAACTGCTTGCCTACAGATGAACAAGTGAAGAAAAGAGGAGTACACATGGCATCAGTGTGTCAATGCTGTGAAACAAGGCAAGAGGAATCAGCAGATCACATATTATCCAATGGAAAGCTCGCAGCAGATTTGTGGGACAAAGCAGCCACCTTAGTGGACATAACATTTGTCAATCCTACAAGCTGGAGGGACAGACTCACACAATGGAAATTGAACATAACTAGAGCCGGCTTCACAGGTTTTTTGAACACCATTTTACCTGTTATATTGACATGGTGTTTGTGGGTGCGCAGGTGCAGGGTACGCTTTGAGGAACAAGCACATACACTTGACCAGACATGGCTGGAGGTGAGAAATGTTGTAGCATCAATTACAGAACTATCTAACACTGGATTTAAATTGTAGGTAAAAGATGGGGCACTACTCCACCAGCTAGGCATCAATGTTCGAAAGAGGAGGGGGAGACAAATAAGGCTGGTTCGATGGAGCAAACCCCCTGCAGGCTGGGTCAAGCTAAATTCAGATGGTAGCAGCATTGGAAACCCGGGGATCACGGGTGGAGGAGGCATAATCAGAGACAACCAAGGCAATCTTTTGACAGCCTACTCAGTCTCACTTGGAGAAGGCACCAACAATAGTGCAGAATTGAGAGCAGCAACGGTGGGACTCCGGATATGCAAAGAACAAGGATGGAGAAACGTAATACTAGAAACAGACTCTCTTCTCCTAACACACTGGGCCTCCAAGAACCTCTGTACACCTTGGTATTTGTGGGACTACTGGGAGGAATTCAAGAAAGAAAGAGAAGGACTGCTGCGATGCCATATCCAACATCAGCTACGAGAGGGGAATTCAGCAGCAGACTACCTAGCAAAGCTGGGATCTACAGGCAGCTCCTGCAATTTTTGGACGGAGCAACAACTACCAAGGATACTTAGAGGGCACATGCGACTAGATAAATGGGGACTACCTAATATACGCATGTAATAGCTGAGCATAGGCAATTGGAACAGAGGAAGGGAGGCCATAGGCCAACTTGAATCAATCATGTAATGGATTTCCTGTCCACTAACAGGGCTACTACTTTTATTTAATGCATTAATGTTATCAAAAAAAAAGGGTATCTAAATGTAGTGGCAAGTTCCTTTACTGCTGGCAAGGCATTATTGTGGGATGAGGACCCTATCGATCTAGTCAATCTGGTAACTAATGACATGGCTTGGCTTTCCAACTGGGTGACTGATGTTTCCCCTTGGTCTCCACAAAGCTCAACACCTTGCCGCACCTCTATACTTCAGATCACTGAGTTGCCTCTCCAGGCCTGGTCACAGTCGAATCTAACCGCTATTGGTAATAAAATCGGTTCTTTGATCTGCATAGAAGATATTACTATAAGCAAGCAGAACTTGGAAGCAGCTTGTTTAACTGTTCAGGTGCCACTTGGTGCGAAGGTTGATCAGATTATGCAGGTGTCGGTAGATGGCATCATACACTCTTTGCAGGTTCTTGAATATGCCAAGCATGATCCTGTCTGGTTTGAGAACTGGGGATTTTCTTCTGAAACTAACTCAAAGGTCCCTGCCCATCTTTCTGATGGTATTTCTACAGAGGGCTGTTCTGACGTGGCTACGAAATCCTCTAATCCTAGTTTGGTGGAAGCCTCTGAAATCGATTCTCATCCACCACATGTTAGCCCGGATGAGTTTATACCCATATATATGCAACCATGGCAGCCCTCTAAGTTAAACTTGTGGCCTCCTTCTCTAACTATGCTGAAAATTTTGGAGGCAGATTCTGTGAGGTCTAAGCCAACTTTTGAGCCAGGTAAACCTGTTCAGCTGTTGCTGAGTTCTGTTGATCACCTACCTACGGTGGAATCTTTAACATCAGATAGTTCCAATGTTGTTAATGATATAGTGAGAATAGCTTCTCCAAATTATTCAGATACGAAGCTGCCAGTTTTTAATCCCTCCCGTGAGAAGGTTGGTGAGGATCAAACTGATATGGCTGCTTCTGCTGCTATACTACCTGATATACAGGGCTTGTTGTCAACCAACATATCAGAAGCGTTAACAGACATCCCTGTGTCAATGAAGGAGTTTCCACCCCTTTATCAAAATTCTGCAGGGGTTATCATAGTTTGCAGCCCCAATACTCCTAAACTGAAAAAAC
>JAOWBN010185003.1:0-28684 GCA_028565015.1 Pinguicula moranensis
AGGCAAGTCAATTTATTTTATTTTATTCTTGACTTTAAAATACAGAAATGGAATATTTTCGGTACTTGTTGATTCCTCGAATTTCCAATGAAGCTTCTTCGACGAAGACAGACCACTCCGCGTTTCCAATGACGAAGTCAACTTCCCCCTTCTCTGGGGGCGAGATGCAGAAAATATGGACGGAGACTATTTCAAACCACAATTCTATTCTCTCTCCTCTCTAGTACACCACCAACCCACTTTATTTTACATTAATTTAAAAGGCACCAACTCTCATAAAATTGTCTACTCTTATCTAAGTTCCATGCATTAAATATGTAAATTAATTGATTTGGTATCAAGTCTTTTATTCGATAAACTTAAATTTACCTTGTTGTCTCAAACGCGCACACACCTGTTGGAATGTTGAAAAAGTATTTCAAGATTTTTTTTATCATAGGATAGGAGTATTTCACGGTGTTGGAATATTGGAAGAGTTTGACAAAAAGTCGCAAAGACTTTTTTCTTTATAAGTAAACATTTTTTATTAAAAAGGCCAAAGCACCCGATATTTACAAAGATTAGAGAAAAAACAGACTGTAAACAGAGGGGTGACAACTCCCTTCATACAGGGGTTGACCTCAGGATTTGCTACTTTTGATTACATCTGTTTAAGATTAAATCTGCCACAAAGCCCGCCAAACTGCTCTCAACATCTCTACTCCATTATATCCTAAGACAAGATGAAGATGGTTCCTGAAATGATCTCTAATATCTGGATGTTCAGTGTATCTTAAACCAAACCAATTATAAATTTCCTGCCATAATTCTCTTGCATTCTCACAGCTAATAAACAGATGTGTGACAGTCTCTGTCTGCAAGCCACATATGACACATCGTCGATCAGCAGCACTAAAGTTCACACCACGGAGCAGCAGATTGTCCACTGTTGGTATACGATTTTGGAGGATGCGCCAAGTGTGGAATTGGATCGATTTAGGAGTCAATTTCCCCCAGGCTTTTGCAAGGAACCTTCGGTGTTATTAGCTCCGTAGAGAAATGATTGTTGCATATCCAGATGCAACTTTGTATCCTGCTGTGTCTCCCTTCCATTTCCATGCATCATGTCCAATCTGTAACTGTCTTACTGTGCCCAGTAATCGATTAAGTTCAGTGAGTTCATGTAGTTCCTTTGGCCGGAGTGGACGTTTGAATGTAAAGTGCCAATTGCTAGGTTCCAGACAGCCCCCTGAAATATCCCATATTGTGCTTTCCTTCTGAAGACTTAGTCTGAATAACTGCCTGTATTTCAAGGCTAGAATTCCTTCTGCAGACCAGTCATAGCCCCATAAGAGGGCTTGATCTCCGCCCCTTACCTCAAGAGTAATTTTCGAGTTGAACCAATGTTCAGTTGAGGTCTTCCAGATGTTGCCCCAGCTGCGTGAGGGAGAGGCCGGCATGGATACCAAACTCCAGTCACTTTTTAAGTCTGTCTTCCTAAGATATTCCGATTGGATCACCTTGACCCAAAGGGAGTCCAGCTCCATTATAAATCTCCATAGCCATTTGGCTAATAATGCTTTGTTCATGGAATTTGTATCCCCAAATCCTAGTCCCCCCTTTAATTTCGCCTGACAAAGGTCGTACCAATTTATCCAGTGTATACACTTCCTATTTTGACTGTTTTTCTTCCACAATAATTGACCCATGAGTCTATCAATATCTTTTGCTACCCTCTTGGGAGCTCTAAAGATGGATAAATAAAAGATAGGGAGACTGCTAAGAATCGATTTCACAAGTGTAGCACGCCCAGCCAACGTCAAATATTTGTTTTCCCATTTCTGAACACGACATTTTATCATCTCAATCATAGTGGACCACATCCTAACTTTGCTAGGTGAATCTCCGAGTGGCAAGCCCAAATACTTGCAAGGAAGAGTTGCAACCTTGCAGTTCATTCTGGAAACAAAACTTTCTAAGATTCCAGAGTCTAGATTAATCCCATAAAGCTTACTCATTGTATAGTTTATGGCAAGGCCAGAGATTAGTTCAAAGATGAGGAGAATACCTTTCATGGCCTTGATGTTTCTCAGCTTCACTGTGGCAAACAATATTGTGTCATCCGCGTATTGCAGATGTGATAGTCTAAGATTCCCCACCTTAACAGATATTAGCTTCTTCAGAACAACCGCCCTATTCAGTAGGATGCTCAAACCTTCTACTACCACCAAGAAAAGAAAGGGAGATAGGGGACCCTCTTCGCGCAATCCCCTTTTCAGTTTGAATTCACTGAAGCTAGAGTCGTTGATCAGTACAGTAGCATGAGGGGAAGAGATACACTCTTTAATCCATGTGATCCACACCTGACAAAAGCTAGTTTGGCCAGCATATGTAGCAGGAAATTCCAATCGACAGTATCAAAAGCCTTGGAAAAATCCACCTTGAAGAGCACAGCTGCAGATTTAGATTTTTTAAGGCTATGGATAGTTTCATTTGCCACTAGAACCCCATCCAGAAGTTGCCTGCCCTTAATGAAAGCGGATTGATTATGTGAGATAATATTAGGCAGAACTTTCTTCATTCGGTTGGCCAAAATCTTAGCCAGAATTTTGTATGCACTTCCGACAAGTGATATGGGTCTATATTGGTCCAACGTATTCGGATTTGAGACCTTGGGAACCAAGGTGACGAAGGTAGAAGTAATGCTCTTGCAAAGCTTTCCTGACCTGTAAAATTCCATGATGAAATCAGTAAAGTTGTGTCTTAATGTAGCCCAATGCTTTTGGATGAATTTGAATGTCATCCCATCCGAACCTGGGCATTTGTCAGCTGAGCAACTCCAAACCGCCTGCATTAGCTCTTCTTCAGTGAAGATAGATATCAATGACCTGTTATCCTATGATGTTAGCACTTGCTGGGCTGGCAGATCAAGAGAAGGTCTGATCCAGTCTTCTGAGGAGAAGTGATTCTCAAAGTGTATTCTTATGTTGTCCTTGATATAGTTTGTATCCTCTAACCATATGCATCCAATATTCATACCCTTTATAGAGTTTCTTCTCAACTGATTATTCATTCTGGCATGAAAATAGTGAATGTTACTATCACCTTCAAGTATCCATTTAATTCTGGACTTTTGCCTATGTAGAGATTCTTGATTGTGTAGAGAACGTTGGAGGGCAAATCATGTATCATAGCGCAGCTGAAATGGCATTCTCATCAGGTACACACAACTCATTTAAGGCATCTATTGTCTTAAGTTGTTTTGTCAGCTCCTTTGTTTTGCTATTTATTTTCCCAAATGTGAGTAGGTTCCAGTCTTTGATCTTATATCTCATCTGTCTGAGCTTTTCAGATAGAGCGCATCCCTTTGTATCCATCTACCTTGATCAATGGCCATTCGAATACCACAAAATCAGAGAAGCAATGATCTTTATTCCAGCAATTTAAGAATCTAAAAATCTTAGGCCCCCAATTCATTTTCTCTGTTTGATATAGGATTGGCATGTGGTCAGTATTGATATGTCCAACCCTATCTGATGAATTTCAGACCATTCTCTCATCCAAGACTTTGAAAATAGGAATCGATCAATGCGACTGCAACAAGCCCCCCTCTTGAAATACAAGTATATTGAGTGCGTTGGAGAGGAGGGTTAATGAGACTCAAATCCTTAATAAGTGATTCAAACTCCTCCATTTATGCTCTGTTCGGTTTTACACTACTGTTTTTTTCTCCTCTTAAGCGGATGGTGTTGAAGTCACCTGCAAAACACTAGCAACTCGACGGGTTCCCTGAGGCAAGTTGCTTTATTTTCCCCCCACAGTATTTTCTTAAACTTGAACAGATAAGAAGAGTAAATATTTACAATGGTCACTGGAATCTGCAGGGAGGACCAAATGCCCTTAACGCCAAGAATGCCCTCATTTGCCCAATAATCAGATATCTTGAAAGCTGCTTTGTACCAGATAGTTAATAGACCTCCTGAACACCTATTAGCTGCACAAAATCTCCAATCAAATTCCTCATTTGGCAAGATCTGCCTATAGGACCAATGATTAATGTGTTCAAGTTTAGTTTCCTGAATCAATAACATATCGGCGTTCTGAGATTTGATTAGCTCTCTGATTGCTGATCTTTTACTCGCTAGGTGCAGGCCTCAGACATTAAAAGAAATTATACGCATCAGGTAGAGGTAAACTTGCTGCCAAGGAACGGAGTTATCTTCTCATTTGCATCAGAGGTCGTGTACATTCGGATTATCCATTGAGCTAGAGCCTCACGGGGAGAGTTCAAGGAGACCCCAGGCCTAGAGCAAGGTCAACTACTGCTTCAGCTTCTTTGGTAGTGGCACTTACAACTTTGTTGAGTTCAGAGGATGGGGGTGAGAAACTTTGAATAATCCGGGTGTGCTCTTTGAGTTTCTCTGCAGATTCCTTTATCGGGTCAAAAGTGGTAAAGGGGTCATTTTTGCTGTAGGCTGCGAGTGAATTGGGAGACAGTAGTAGAAGAGGCATGATTTCGAAAGGATCTAAATTGCAAGAATTTTGGGAGCAGACAACGTGGTTGATAGTGGAAGAAGGTGTTGGGATAGCTGGATTAACTGTATTAATGGAAAAGTTGTGTGGGTTCGGTGGGCCAAAAGATTTTAACAGTGGGTACGGAGTGGAGGGCCTCAAGCCCACTTTCAAGTGTTGCTCTGCTAAAAGGGCAGAGAAGCTGTATTGGTAGGATTGAGTTTCAACTTGTTCCGGCAAGGATCTCCAGCCTCCCAGTTGATATTGCCCCAAGTAATCAACTTGTTCCTCCTTGATTTGAATACACAATTTGTTTTCACCATCGTCAATCTCCAAGGATTGGTTTATTGCCTTGTTGTCTGTGGTCAAAATCCGCAGCCGAGCAAATTGTAAGTCCTGGTGCGTTTGAGTTTTTATATCCACCATCAACAGAGACCCCAAAGTTTCTCTTATTTCTTCAAAGAACCTATCATACCAACAATAAAGGGGGATTCCCCTAATCTGCACCCACACAGGCCTAGCTAATTTCCCATTCACCATCCTCCAGGGTCGTAGGGAGTGAAGACAGAGTTTCTTAGTTGTGCCAGAGTCGAATGTCAATCGGTTAATGTCGGCAATTTATGATAGTTCAATCAGGACCTCTCCCCCCTCCAGCCTGGCTGCATAACTACCAATGTACCCAGCCTCTTTCAATATTTGGTTGAGAGTGTCTAGATCAATAATAGGACCAGGAATTCCAATGAGACTCATGTTAAGCCACTGAACTTCTTCTGGATCAGGGAGGAATTTTATAGAGTTGGTGGCTTCATACGTGGAATAGCGTTGAGGATGGGCAGAATTTTCCCCTGTTTGTCAAGTTTGTCAACTAGGGGAGGGGAGTCCTTGCCGAAGCGGGCGGCACTCACATTAAGTTGGAAAGACCCCACCCAAATTTGGTTCAATATTTCTAGCAGGTCAGGAACACCATATGACTTGATGCGTACGAACCCAAATGGTGGCTGTTGGGGAGTTAAGTTTGTTGGGAGATGAACATCACATACAACCCCAAAACTTGAGAAAACTCTCCACATGTCCGGCTTTTGCCATGAGGGAGGGTAGTTTGAGAAATAGAAAGAGATGGAGTTTTGACAAAGTTGTTTAATTTAGGGGGTTCTTTCTTTTTGGGCAGTTTTGAAGGGATCAGAGTTTTTTCTGGAGTTGTAATAGTCTTTCGCCCGACGACCTGCCATTCAGACGACGAATCAGGAGTTGCTTGGTGTTGGATTTCGTTAAGTACAAGAGGGATTGGCGGTGGAAGAATGGGGGAAGAAACCGCTGTCGTGTACTAAGTGGAGGCCATCGGAAAAATTAAGAAGAAGGAGGGCAGAATAGGCTTGAGCAGAGCCTCCGACCATGAGCAGAACACCACAGGGGGGCTACCCTACCGTCGAGCACATCCATACGGTATAGAAAATGTAGTTCCGGTGGAGATGTCCGGCGAAGAGGAGATTACTCAGGAAGATGTACGGAGATATTGTTTTCTTGTTTTTAAATCGCAAAGACTTATTCATGTGAAGATATTCAGGGTGTATAAATAAGATCATATGTATGATTTAAGTTGCACCCATTCCCAAAACACTCGAGAGGAATCAATGAGAGTTCTCGTGTGTGTCGAGTGTCTCATCAATATCGACTCCCGTATTTGAGAAGAAATTACATAGCACATTGTGAGAGGTTAGATGGATGAGATGCTTGAGGTAGGTATTGAAAGGACTTATTAGTCATATGTTACAAGGAAAACTTGACTAATATTTAACAGATTGATTGAAGTAGAATCATTGTAAATAGGATGATCAAGATAAAAATAATAATTACAACTTGGGTGGGAGAACAATTGAGAGTTTGTAAATATAATTTCAGGAACACAGCGATCCGAACAACTTTTTTTGGCACGGTAAACAAGAACAACTTATTTTGGGCACGGCAAACAAGAACAACATTTTTTTTGGAATTAAACAAGAACAACTACTAATTCATTCGATAACATATTTCCAAAAAAGGCTGAAAACTGATTTCTCTATTAGGCCATAGCCAGAGTGACGGTGCGGCCGCACACACTAAAATTTCAAAAATATTTTTTTTATTAATTCTAATGAATTTTTTATATTTTTTAAATGTTGTTATATTATTATTTTATATTTTTGTACCACTTAAATAAAATAAAAATACAACTCTAAATCACCCTCTCCTGCATGGTTTCACCCCTGCATAGCCCCCAATTACATAGGTAATCTATCGCCAGAATCGACTTTTGTGGCTAAATCCTTGATCTCAGGCAAGTGTGAACATTTGCTCTTGATTGGCAACTCCTTGCCATCTCACTATTACCTTGATCCATAACCTGTACTAGTCGGTTTAGGGAGATAGGAGATAGGGCGCAAGAAAATTGAGCAGGAAAATCGCAAGAAAATTGGTGTGCCTACTGATTGAACCAATTATTTTGTTGTGTGTAATCCTTGGGGCTCATTGAATCTGACGTGGCAAGTTTTCTTGTGATTTTCTTGCGCTATATCATTTTTCGTTTAGGGATGGATTCCTAGTTTAGTTATCTACGGTGACTACAACTTTCTCATTACTAATCTCCTGTCAGAGACAATTCGACCGTTGGAAACGAATGGTCTAGTTTGTGGCCATGGGTGTCAATGGGCAAATTTGGTGGCGCCAATTTGCTTCTCCATTCGCGTGGGTGAATGTAGGGGTGGGCAAACGGGATTCGTGCTTCGGAAAAACCCGAGGCCCGAATAGGCCCGTGTCTCGATTTTTCGTGAAAAATTGGGACATCAGGTCGGGTTCGGGACTGAGATTTTAGTTTCCAAAAAAGTTCGGGACGAGGAAAATGGGAAAAAAAAATCGGGTTGGGATCGGGCTTCGGAAAAACCCGTTCCGATTCATAATAAAAAAAATATTTAAAAAAATACTAAAAAACATTAAAAATTTAAAATAAAAAATAAAAATAAATAAAAGTTCCCGAGGCCCAAAGTCATGAATTTTTTTGGGACTTCGGGCCGGGATCGGGATCAAAAAACTCGTCCCGATCCAGTTCAGGACGAGATCGGGATTTAGGGATACCCGATCCTGAATCCCGATTGGGTGAATGGTTCTAGAAGAATTGTTGAAGGAGGATAGGCTCGGGGCAAAATGCCTTGTTCTAGGAAGATGTCCAGCTAGGAAAAATTCGACTTAAAGATAAATATGACAAATTACACTGACACAGCCTCCGAGAAATTGCAAACGGTATATGGAAAAGGATTCTGGGCAGGTGAAGTGTGGATCTAGACATGGTATTGACGAAGAGACCTGAGTATTGTGTATTGTTTATTTTTATTGAAACTATATGTTTTATCTTTCTGTTGCATTTGTAAAATATTGACCAGGCTCCTTTATTGAATACCTTGCAATATCAAGTTTCACCCGTTCAATTTACTCTGATTTATTCCAATGTCAACGACTCAACTCATGAGTGCTCTTACCCCAGTTGTCAATTGTCATGTATTTTTTATTAAATTAAAAAAGAGAAGTTGATTACATAAAAAGTATAATAAAATCTCTATACATTAATAAATTCGGAGTCATGAAAATGTATTATATAATGGAGATATTATTTTGTCAATAAATTAATATTTTTATTAATTAGTTGTTGAAAATATCAATTTATTTATTAATTAGTATTCTACTACTTTATAAAAATATTACTTGGAAATATGTACCATGCTCGGCTCAATTTAGCAGTGGGCTCGGCTCAGCCGTAGAAATAAAAAAATAATATAGAAGTAATATTTTATAGATTTTTTAATTTAATTATATAATATATTAAATATAGAGATAGTAATTTATTAGTTTATATATTAGATGGATTTTTTGTATTTTCATGAAAAATAATTATCTTATAGTAATGAATTATCACTTTATCACTTTATCACCTTTTTACCTAGTGGCGACTTAAAACTAGGGATGACAATTTGATTCTGTCCCGCTAACTAGTCCCGTAAAAGTATTTATATATATATATTATGTATTAAAAAATAATAATAATAATAATAATAATAATAAACCGAAGCCTGAGCAGGAGACAGATTTTTTCGCTCTGTGTTGGGAGTTGGCTTGGGGCTGGGCGCAGGGGCAAAGACTCATTATGCCCTGTACCATTGCCATCCCTACTCATAACTATAATTTAATTGAGATTATTAATTAATTAAATAATAACTTTGGTTAACTGAATTTCTTGATATTACCCGAGCCGAGCCCCCCCAAAAGTACAAAATTTAATTTGCCTCATACTTTTCTAAAAAAATTGCCTCATGAAATTAAACCGCGTGGGTCCCAATAGTCCAGTCTTCGACCCACGATCACCAAGTTCCATAATTTGTCCCATTCTTCCCATTTACCCAGCCAATAAAGTCTTCGTAAGGCTCTCTTGTTCTCCCTATATAAACAACCCCCGAGGGCTTGTCCAATCTCAACATCGACGAATTCAGAAATTCTTTGGGAAGAAAAAGAAAAGCAAATTACGACAATCGAGCAGAAAACAAATAACAGGAGAGAATATGATTTCTTCAGCAAAACTCCCGTTGATTCTCTTCCTCACCAGCTCTCTCTTTCTCCAAGCAACACGAGGTACATGTAGAGCTAAGCTAAGCGTCGTAGAGTTTTCGCTTTTCTTATCAATTCATTTTCGTGAATTGAATGGTTCATGTTTTCTAATTTTGATCATCAATTTGTGAATTGTTTTCTTCTCCCGTAGCTGAGGTGATATGTGAGTATTTGCCTACGAACCTTTGCTCCTTCTCCATTGCCTCATCTGGTAAGAGATGCGTCCTAGAGAACTCCATGGATGAAAGAGGAGGACTGGAGTTCACGTGCAAAGCATCGGAGGTGGTCGTCGAAACATTGTCTGGATACATCGAGACGGATAAATGCGTCCAGGCATGTGGAGTGGACAGAGAATTCGTCGGAATATCATCAGACGCTTTTCTAGCCACGGGGTTCACCGCAAGGCTCTGCTCACCGGAGTGCTATCAGAACTGCCCGAACATCGTAGACCTGTATTTCAATCTCGCAGCCGGCGAAGGTAAACGAAATTCGATCAAATCGAGAATTCTTAAAAAACAAAATTAGGCCAACTCTGTTTTTCAGAAGAGTAATCGATTTTGAATTGTCCTTGTGTTATACAGGAGTGTATTTGCCAGCTCTGTGTGAAAAGCAGAATGAGAACCCGCACAGATCTATGTTAGCACTGTTGAGCAGCAACGGCGGCGCATACACAGTCGCACCCGGTCCGGTCATTGAGGGTCTTGTTCCTCCGACTCCGGCGCCGGCGGCTTTCTGAGTGTTGTGACAGAGTATAAAGTTCAGCACGCTTGTAATTTTGTTTTCAAGTTTTATGACCGAGTGCGCGAGGGAAACTTATTACGTTCTTTTTCTTTAATTTTTATTATTTTGGTATGACAGTTTCAATCTTCACACGATTGTATTGTCCTATCCTATACTTATGTAATAACAAGAGTTTCTTGACAAGTCATATGTTTGGTCTGAAGAATTGGAGATATTTCTATGATATTTATGTAATTTATTAAAAATAATCAAATGGTGTGAAAACAGGATCACCGGCCATTTTCCAAATCTAATCATTCACGCAACTGGAAACTTCGTGGAACTTCACCGGGTCCAACCATTCAATGGCTGAAGCACTGCACACCATACGGTGGAGCAATCTCAGCTCATACGTCTTTCCCCACATCGACTTCTCCCGACCAATCGCCGCCGACAACATGAAGGCGGAAAGACGGAAGCCATTCCTAAAATCAGCCGCCGGAGCAGTTGAAACGCTGTCGGCGTTCAACCCGCCGCCGCCAGCGGGCATAAAATCATGAAAAGCAGATAGGAGATGGAGAATTTGACGGCATGGCTTCTGAAGCAAGAACAGGCAGGATACATAGAAACGAGCTCACTATCGTTCTTTCCAGCATTTCGTAGCCTGCAAACATATCGCCTCTCTGCTTCAGAGGTCCGCCATTATCAATCTTACTGGAGCTCAAGGCACCGTACCGTTAACATAAGGGGATCAGCGCCATGGTCCCAAATTTAAAAAAAAAAATATTTATGGATGTAAATATTTTTTTAGTTTGATCATATATTAATAGTATTTGATTATATGAATTTTCATCAATTTTACCTAGGTAAATGTTGTTGCAACTTTTGAAATTTTTGCCCAAACAACCGGGGATCGAATTCCGTCTTGTGTTTCAATTCTTTTTGGAATTTTAGAAAATAAAAAACAATATGAG
Organism: Pinguicula moranensis; assembly: GCA_028565015.1. Taxonomy (NCBI): domain Eukaryota; kingdom Viridiplantae; phylum Streptophyta; class Magnoliopsida; order Lamiales; family Lentibulariaceae; genus Pinguicula; species Pinguicula moranensis. The sequence goes on from JAOWBN010185003.1 coordinate 10,815, forward strand.
AAAATAAAAAGCAAGAGCCTATAATTCTTTTTTGGAATTTTAGAAAGAAAAAAAAAACATTTTCTATGTTTGTGCCGTCATGCTCATGATTCTAATAAGTAATAATCCATTTTCTATGTTTGTTTTAATTTTTAATATATTATAGTTTTTAATATAATTATTTTCCTTAATTTAATGTTTAGTTGTATTTATGATTAAGAAAATTTTAAAGTTCTGAATTTGTTTTTATTGTAAAAAAGTTGATTATTTGTGCAAAATTATGGAGATAATGATCATTACCATTATTGTTTAAAATAAATTTTTTTAATAAAAATATTATTAAAATAATATTTTTATCAAAAATAGTATCTAAACAATAGTAATATTAATCATTCATTTTTCGTACCACAGCATCTGAATGCACATATCCGATCAGATCAGATTCAACCCGACCCGATCCAGTTTGATCAAATTCAAAAAATTTGCACCTGCTTAAAATCCTACATCCAGGGAGAAGACCAGAAAAAAGGTTGCTCTGGTTTAAACCAACTCAGATTCCCCATCATTCGCGCATATCCATAAAAAAAAAATCACGAATTTTTCCAGTTATTTTGCAACTGTCTGAGATCCACTGGACGGACTGGAATCACAGCATCTGAGGAAGAGGAAGTTCCTAAGGCGGTTGAAGAAACTTATTCCTGATAGATTGGTGTAATTAGGGAACTTAGGAAAAATTGTAAAAAGAAATGATTAAACTAATTAATTTTTTTTCTTTATTTCCTTTAGCTTCCCTAATCTAGATTGGTTATACCGCAATGTAAAACAGAGACAAACATATGAATGGAAAATCAATTTTGAAAAACTATTTTTTCCGCCAAACTTTGTATCAAAGCTCATGGTTGAATTCTAAAACAACCTTGGTACTTCATCATCTATCATATCACACACTGGCGACATCAGTGGAGAAAAATTACCGAAAAACATGATGCTTCTCAACCCTCCGAAACACAGTGAATCCAACAAGCCTGACCAGATCACATCCCAATACAAAAAATCCACCAAATCAAGATGTGGTTGTGAGCATCAAACTCAACCATACCAATATTGCCCTATGGTCCGATTGATCAAAGTAGCCATTGGTCATCGGGATTGTCTACCACACCTCACTGGAGTTTCTCCAACCCGGCAGAGCAAGAACCACTCTTCCTACAATGGGAACAAGTGGATCTCAACATTATTTCTTGGTTACTACACACAATGGATAACGACCTCATGATGCAATACGTTAAATACTCCACGGCAAAAACAATCTGGGTTGCGCTAGAGACAACATTTAGCAGTGGGAGTGACGGGTTACAAATCCACAATTTGTCCCTTCAAGCAACCAAACAGAGCCAAGGAACAGGAACCCTAGAAAATCTATACAGCAATTCGCAACGAATTTAGCGCGGCATAGATCATCGACAACCAAATCCCATGAAATGTGAATCGGACATAGCGGTATTCAACCGCCTGAAGCAGGAAACCCGGCTATTCCAATTCCTTGCCGGAATTACAATATGGCGCTATTAGACGAGACTTCCTAAAGGAGAAGCTGCTATCTTCAGTAGAGGTAGCGTATGCTTTGTCTGCCGCGAAGCAGCTGGGGTCAACATCCCCAACCCTAGACCTCATAGTGGCGCTACACCATCAGGAAACATAGAGGTCACCAGTTTTGATAGTGGACCACAAGGAATCGAAGCAATTTTAGTCGCATCGACGGAGAAACATCAAGCGACAGAAGGGCAAACCCTAGATCGAGAATGAGAAAACAAATTTGGGGAAAAGTTTTTGTCCCCAAATCCCTTTTATATGCTCAACAGTTTAGGCCCCGGGAGTTTAGATATTGCCTATGAGTCCTCAGTGAATTACTGTGATGCAGGGACGTCCCTTGTTTCTTCTTAAATCTCAAATACACCCCGCAGAAAACAAAATCCACAAAAAGTCCCGAGTTTTTTCAAAAAATTTGAATACACCCACAGGCTTTTCGAAAAACTCAAAACACCCCCTGAATTCTATTAAACCCCAAAATAGCCCACAACTTCATACAAAATTCAAAAAAAACACCCCTAAATTCTGTCTTACCCGAGAACAGCCCCAAAAATTATCTAATTTCGCCTCAAAAAATCTCAACCCTAATCTAAACAACCAACCTATGGCATATTCTGCTCAGGGGTACATTAAAAAATGTGCTAAGTGGATATTTGATTGTGGTGTTATAGAAAAAATGACTTATGACCCAAGTGATTTTATTTCTCGATCCTCATCACGACGAAATCATATACAAACCACCAATGGGGGTTTATCTCTAGTTCAGGCTATATCATCCACTTTATAGATTTTAAATTGCTTATATGTGTCAGATTTATCCTGCAAACTCCTGTCCATTAGCCATATGGCCGATGAGCTCAATTGTGTGGTTATGATGTTTCCTCATTTTTTTCCTCTTATAGGATATTCAAATGAAGGAGATCATTGGGCGTGGCACTGAACGGGAGATATGGCCCTATTATGTTGATGATGTGGTCTGTTCTACTCTCTCAGCTGAAGGTACAGGGGACCGATAGCTTTGGCTCTAGCATCGTCGTTTGAGGCACCCATGAGCAGGGAACCTCAAGATACTATTCCCTCAATTATTTCAAAAATTCAATGATTTTATCTGTGATACTTGTGTTTTATCTAAACATCATAGACACTCGTTTCCTTTGAGTACTTCTATATCATTTGAACCTTTTTCATTAATTCATATGACTTGCCCCGAGTACTAGTCGTGCTGGATTTAAATATTTTGTCCTTTTCACTGATGATTGCACTCGCATGACATAAATATATTTTTTGAAAAATAAGTCGATGGTCACCTATAAGTTTTGCGTTCTTTGCATTGATCCAACCCAAATCCAAAAACCTATCTGTATCCTTCAATAAGATAATGGGGGAATTTGTCAACTCTCAAATGCAAACCTTTTTTTAAAGAGGAAAGAGGAAAAATAGACTGCTTCTAGAAATTACAAGAGCACTGCTTATAGAATCTCGAACACCATATCTCTTTGGGTTGATGCGTTGGCACAACATATCTTGTTTGCCTTCCTACCAAAGCTCTTGACCTTAGAACACCCCTCCAAACATTATGTGACCTTGCTAATGTACAATCCACCCTGACACTCCAACCCCGAGTCTTGAGGTGTATTATCTTTGCTCATGTACTAAAAGTGGATTGGACAAAATTTGACCAATGTGCTGTCAAGTGTATATTTGTGAGGTATGGACCACACCAGAAGGGGTATCTATGAAATCATTCTCCGACTTAGTTCACTTATACCACCATGGACTATAACTTTGTCGAGAATGAGTATTATTATACAACCCAATCCAGTGACCGGTGGGAGACTCATACTAATACTTGCTCACCCGGATTGGCTGACTATGGATATGCCCATCAGTGGAAACTCAGAGGAAACGCCATTGTCCCTCTCCGTTCCAGTAGCTCACAAACCCCGTGAATTCTCTTCTGGTGACTTGGAGGTAAGTATACCCGATCATGATGACTCACAGTTTACTATTGACTATGGTTGTCTCGATGATACTTCAGTCCAAGATATAGGTGAGGAACAAACAGTGGAACAATGCCAAGTGTCATATACCTTACCAAAACGGAGCAATCAAGGTATTCCTCCAAAATGATACAGTCCAAGCCAAAGCTCAAAGACATCCAAATATCCACTAGTTGAGATGGTAAGGGTGAACATAACTAAAGGAGTAAAGGCATATACTGCTACAGTATACTTTGAAAGATTCCTAAGACACTACACGATGCCCATCAGAGTAAGATGTGGCGACAAGCAATGCCGATTAGAGATGGATGCTTTAATGAAGAATAATATGTGGGACCCGTGTGAACTACCGAGAGGGAAAAAACCTAGTGGATTATCGATGGGTATTCACGGTGAAACATAAAGCAGATTGAATAGTGGAGAGATACAAGGCCTGACTCGTAGCAAGAGACTATATACCCAAACCTATGGGATTGATTATGTAGAGATATTCTCATCGGTGATAAAGATTGACATGATTCGGGTACTTTTATTCATAGCAGCCAATCTTGACTGGCTATTATATTAGTTTGATGTTAAAATGCATTTCTACACAGCAATCTGAAAGACGAAGTTTATATGGAAGCTCCACCAGGTTTCTCTGATTAGTTTCACCAAAGAAAAGTCTTTATATTGAGGAAGACATTATATAGTTTAAAGCAATCACCTCGTGCGTGGTTCAGAAGATTTACCATGGTCATGAAATGGTACGGGTACAACTAGAGTAATTTGGATCACGCATTATTTCTAAAAAGAAAGGGAGATCGGGCCACGTGCCTAATCATCTATGTGGACGACATGATTATTATTGGGAGTGATGCTATTGAAATAGAAGAGCTGAGAGAAAAATTGTTCCAAGAATTTGAAATGAAGGACTTTGGGAAACTAAAGTACTTTCTAGGGATCGAAGTCTTAAGATCCAGAGAAGGTAATTTTATTTATCAGAAAAAAAATATATATTGGATCTCTTGGTTGAAATTGGGCTTCTGGACTGCAAACCGGTTGATACACCAATGATGACAAATAAAAAATTGACGAGGGAACAAAACTAGCAGATCGGGAACAATACCAAAGACTGGTGGGAAGTTGATCTACTTATCCCATACCCGACCAGATATAGCTTATGTAGTTGGGGTGATTAACCAGTTTAGGCATGGACCAAAAGTTGATTATCTGGAAGCAGCTATACGAGTGATTCAATATCTCAAAGGGTCTCCGGAAAAGGAGTTGTGTTTCAAAAAAATAACCACCTGAAAATTCAAGGGTACACAAATGCTTATTGGGTAGGGAACCCAAATGATAGAAGGTCGACCTCTGGATACTTTACTTTAGTAGGACATAACCTCATAACTTGAAAGAGCAAGCAGAATGTGGTAGCTCTCTTGAGTGTTGAGGTTGAATTCGAGGTATTGCAAGAGGAGCTGAAATATTGTTGCTATGAAAGTTGATGGCTGAGATAGGATATCCATTGGAGACCACATGTCCACTAAGATGTGACAATCAGGCTGCGATTCGTATCTCAGAAAACCCGATTTAACATGAATAAACCAAACATATAGCAGTAGATCGACACTTCATCAAAGAAAAACTAGAAGAAGGAATAACCAGCTTGCCATATGTGAGATTAGAATACCAGCTAGCTGACATCTTGATGAAAGCTGAAATCGAACCTACGTTCCTACGTGTATTGAGCAAGTTAACAATTGAAGACGCTATAATTCAATTTGAAGGGTAGTGACAGATTGGTGTAATTGGGGAAAGAGGAAATTGAGGAAAAATTGTAAAAAGAAAGAATTAACCTAATTAATCATTTCCTTATTTTCTTCTCCTTTCCTAATATAGATTGGTAATCCCCCCGTAAAGCAATGTAAAAGAGGGACAAACATATGAATGAAAAACAATTCTGAAAAACTATTCTTCGCCAAACATTCAATTTCGGGAACTACATTGTAGTCTTCGATCCAATCGACGACTCTGCTAACATTGGTACGAGCTTGACGATGGGATGCATTTTCAAAATCTATGGCCCAGATGAGAAGTTCCTTTCAGCACTGATGAAGGTTCTGAGATAACATCATTTAATCCAACCATAATGGGCGAGTTTGAATTGAATTTCTCCAATGTTTTTGACTAGGATACCTTGTCATTTATGTTGTACAAGCTTGATCAAGCTACCGAGAAGAGCATAATCAGCGTTTGTCATCCATGAAGCAACTTACTTGCTGCATGTAACTGCCTGTATTGAAGCTCAGTTGTTTTCACACTCTCCATTGGGAGGGGAGTGTTTGCCTTCAGCCTGGATCCAGTTTATGGAGAATTCGTTTTGACACATGAAAACATAAGGATTCCTGATTATGATTTGTTTGATGAGAAGCTAAACAAGTACTTGGATGATTTGAGGAAGCCAAGTCCCAATGGAAAACCATATTCAATGCCGTACATTACATAGGCTGCTTGGTTGGGGAAATTCACAGGTTGTTGTTGGTCGGTGGTTCTACAGAAATCCAGACAACAAAAACAGCAAGAGTGAGAATCTCAGGCTTCTGTATAAGTGTACACCGATGAACTATTTGATAGAACAGGCAGGAGGAAAGGCAATTGATGGAAGCAGAAGATTATTGGAAATTAAACCTACTCAGGTACTTGAATTGGTTATGTTGACTCAACAATGAAAAATGAACAACATATACCATGTAAATATTGACATAGTGAAATAAGGAAAGGAATTAATCTTGTTCTATCCATAATTGTACAAGGAAAGAATTGGAAAAAATCAATTCTTTCCCTAGTTAATTCCTTTCCTTAATTACGAATTGTGACACGTATAAACCTATGTACTCCTACACGTTGAATATAGAAGAAATTATATTCAATCTCTATCTATGTTTCATCCTACTCAAATACAAGAAATCTGTTCTATCATGGTATCAGAACGAATGGTTGATCTTTGAAACAACCATCTCAGCTTCATCATCTACCATATCGCATACAAATGAGGAGTAACCACCGAACAACACGGCGCTACTCAACCCACAAACCACCGGACGCCTAGACAGATCTACTCAGGCACCCATAAACTTAGAAGCAATGCTGAAACAATTCAATCCTCCTAGTCAGGGGATCACGGTTGGGGTAAAACTCAACCACACAAACTATTGCCTCTGGTCAAGACTGATCAGAGTTGCCATTGGAGGTCGTGACTACTTATCACATCTAACCGGAGTCCCTCCGGCACCATCAGAACAGGATCCACTGTTCCCACAATGGGAACAAGTGGATCTCAATGTCATCTCTTGGCTACTACACCTATGGACTGTGACTTGATGATGCAGTATGTTGAATATCCCACCACAAAGGTAATCTGGGATAGAGTCGGGACAACATTTAATAGTGGTAGCGACAGTCTACAATCTATGACCTAGCTCTTCAAGCCACGAAGCAACAATAAGGCAGGGGCACCATTGAAGAACTCTATAGCAATCTACAGCAGATATGGGGCTACATAGAACATCGCCAACCTAATCCGATGAAGTGAGAATTGGATATCGCAGTCTTCAACCACCTAAAATAGGAGACTCGGCAATTCCAGTTTCTAGAAGGGATCAATGATGAATTCGACGCAATTAGCAGAGATTTACTTAAAGAGATTCCATTACCTTCAGTAGAATCCACATATGCGGCTGTCCAGCGTGAAGCAACCTGGGTAGAAATTCTCCACCCAAAACCTCACGGTGGACCTACATCCCAAGGTGTGGCTGACGGGTTTTCAGCCTAAAATCGACCAAATCAGTCTAAAAATCCTCATTCCGGCCTATTGAGGACAAAAACAAGCTCTATTGCATGAAATGTGAGAAGAAGGGACACAGTACCGATCGATGTTTCAAAGTGATAGGATACCCTGAGTGGTTCTTCGAAAGAAAGGGAAAGCATGCACAGCGGCGGCCACCGCCACTGGCAACGGCGAGGCTAGCGCGAGAGGCGGCAGACCACCGGGCATGGGCGCCGTGTCCGTCTCCTTAACACAAAACTCGGCTCCTCGACCAACCCTAGCATTCGATCGAGTTTGTCAACAAATCCATTTTATACCCTTTCCCTTTTAGACCCTGCACTATTGAAATTCGATGATGCATCCATACATTTATCCTGTACTAACCGATTACCCCCTGAAGAAATGGTTTTGCCTGATACGCCCACAGGAAACTCCATAAATTTGCAAGGGCCCCGACGGTTTTCCGAAATTCCATATACATCCCCCCAAAAATGAAAATCCCGAAACCATCCCCGAAAAACAAAAAACCTGAATTCCCTGCCCCTACAGTCCCGAAAATAGCCAAAGTGCCCACAAAATTTCCGAAAACTCTAGAAAAAGCCCCCAAGTTTGCCCTACTCCGAAAACAGCCCCATATTTCCAAAAATTCCCAAAGCCTACTCTGCTCATGAACCAAAAATGTGATCAATGGATATTTGATTGTGGAGCCACAAAAACCATGACTTATGATTCGAATGATTTTATCTCCCGACCATCATCATCTAGACATCACATTCAGACTGCTAATGGCGAATTGTCCTCAGTCCAGAGCGCTGGAACAATTGTTATATCCCCTGATCTTACCTTGAAAAACTGTTTATATATGCTAAGTCCATCGTGCAAGCTTCTGTCCATCAGCCATGTGGCTAAGGAGCTCAACTATGTTGTTCTGATATTCCCTCATTTTTGCCTTTTGCAGGAACTCCGGACGAAGAAGATAGTTGGGCGTGGCACTGAAGGGGGGGGGCTCTATTATGTTGATGATGTCATTAAACCTGGCACAACATTACGAGTTGACGGAGGAGTGGATAAACAACTCTTGCCGTGGCATCGACGCTTGGGATATCCATCAGTAGGGTATCTCCAAATTTTGTTTCCCCATTTATTTAAGAATGCTCGAGACTATATTTGTGATACATGTATCCTAGCTAAACATCATCGGCATTCGTTTCCCTTGAGTAATGCACAATCATTTGAACCATTTCCACTTATTCATTCTGATGTTTTGGGACCTGCTCCCTGAGTAGAGTTGGTTTTCGATACTTTGTGCTCTTTGTTGATGGTTGTACTAGAATGACGTGGGTCTATTTTTTGAAACACAAACATGAGGTTCCAACCAAATTCTTTGAATTTTTTGCACTTATTCAAACCCAGATTCAAAAAACCATCCGTATCCTCTGGTCTGATAATGGGGGGAATTTGTCAACTCTACCATGCAAAACATTTTTCAAACCCGGGGGTTGATCCACCAAACATCGTGTCCTCACACACCACAACAAAATGGTGTGGTGGAACAAAAAAATTGAATCCTCCTAGAAATTACCCGTGTCATCCTTATTGAATCCCGAGCTCCTTCATTCCTCTGGGCAGATGCTCTCTCCACTGGTGCGTATCTGTTTACACGATTACCTACTAAAGCCCTTGCTCTCCATACCCCTCTTCAAAAACTACATGAACATACCCCAAGCTCCATCCAACCTTATACTTCATCCTCAAGTCTTTGGTTGTACGGTATTTGTCCATGTCCATAAATGTGATCAAACAAAACTGGATCAATGTACTGTTAAATGCATGTTCATTGGGTATGGCCAAAATCGGAAGGGATACCGTTGTTACCATCCTCCTACACAGCGTGTCTATACCACAATTGACTGTGATTTTGTCAAAACAGAATATTTTCAGACTTTCCAGTCCAGTGCTCAGGCGGAAACACCAGATACATATCATGACCATCTAGATTGGATGACTACATACATACTCTCAGCAACTGCCTTGCCCCCCGCTACAGTCGCTCACGACCAACCTGATTCTTCATCTGGGGAACCGGAGGTAAACACACTAGACCATGAATCCCATGTTATTACTGATATTGTTGATCTTGAGGAGGTACGACCAGGCTCACCGGAGTCTACATATGTTCTACCACCACGACATAATCGTGGCGTTCCTCCCAGACGATACAGCCCAGAACAAACCTCCAAGGTGTTGAAATATCCAGTAGCTCAAGTGGCCAGGGGGAGAATGACAAAGAATGCTAAGGCATATGCTACTACCGTATACTCTGAGACCTTACCAAGAACAACACAGGAAGCTCTACAAAGTAAAGTATGGAATCAGGCTATGCAAGCAGAGATGGAAGCTTCAAAGAAAAATAACAAATGGGAGTTGTGTACACTGTCAAAAGGAAAGAAACCTGTCGGATGTTGCTGGGTATTCACTATAAAACTCAAGGCCGATGGATCGGTGGAAAGGTACAAAGCTCGATTAGTAGCAAAGGGCTACACACAGACGTATGGGATAAACTACTCAGAAACCTTCTCTTCCATAGCCAAGATAGACACAATCAGAGTATTGTTCTCTATAGCTACTAACCTTGATTGGCCCCTCCACCAATTTGACGTGAAAAATGCATTCCTTCACGACAACCTAGAGGAAGAGGTATACATGGAAGTCCCTCCATGTTTCTCAGAACACACCCATCGTGTATGTAGATTATGAAAGGCAGTGTATGGACTAAAGCAGTCTCCTAGAGCATGGTTCGGGAGGTTTACTGGAGTTATGAAAAAATACGGGTATAGTCAGAGTAATTCTGATCATACTTTGTTTTTGAAAAAAAGAGGAGAAATGATCACAAGTCTGATAATCTATGTCGATGGCATGATTATCACTTGAAACGATGATGATGAGATTGGAAAATTGAGGGAAAGACTATTCCAGGAGTTCGAGATGAAAGATTTGGGGAAATTGAAGTACTTTCTTGGAATTGAAGTTCTGAGATCCAAAGAAGGTATTTTCATTTCCCAAAGAAAATATATATTAGATTTGTTGGCTGAAACGGGTCTCTTGGACTTCAAACATGCTGAAACACCAATGGTACCAAATCTCAAGTTAAAGATAAATGAACAGGCAGAGTTGGCTGATTGGGAACAATACCAGAGATTGGTGGGAAAGTTGATATACTTATCCCACACAAGACCAAATATAGCCTATGTAGTTGGAGTAGTAAGCCAGTTATGCATAAGCCACAAGTTGATCACCTAGAAGCAGTCATTCGAGTTGTTCGGTATCTAAAAGGAACCTCCGGGAAAGGCATCGTATCCCAAAAAAATGGCCACCTAAATATTGAAGGATATACATATGCTAACTGGGTAGGTATCCAGTCGACAGGAGATTAACTTCAGGATACTTTACTCTAGTGGGTGGAAATCTTGTGACTTGGAAGAGCAAAAAACAGAAGGTAGTAGCTCTTTCAAGTACTGAAGCTGAGTTTCGAGGAATAGTAAGGGGTTAGCAGAAATTTTATGGATACAGAAATTGATGGTTGAATTAGGGCATCTGACAGAAGCAGTGTGCCCTTTGAAATGTTATAATCAAGCTGCTATAAGCATTTCAGGAAATCCGGTACAGCATGACCGGACAAAATATATTGAAGTGGATCGTCATTTCATCAAGGAAAAACTTGAAGAAGGAATGATTACCCTGCCCTATGTTTTTTTTATAAGTAAGTTTTTATTTTCAATAATATCTGGTATTATATAGAATTAAGGCAATGATTCACATTCACAAAGAAAAATGAATCATCCCGAACTAATACAAATCAGGATGGGAAAAAACTGGTAACGCATAGTCTTGGATGTCGTATCCAATCTGCGATTGTAACAACCCCTGGTGGCTTTTCAAAAGTAGTGAACCAATTCCATGATTGAGCCTTAATCTTCTCAGCAACTATTTCACAATCAAAGGTGCCATCACGGAATCTGACCTCGTTTCTCAAATTCCATATATGCCATGTAACAGAGTGCCATATTGTTTTCCATAGCTCGCGTCCATGTCTCCTCATAGCCATGCCCATATGTGCTGCAAAATACTCCAATGGATTTGCCTGTCCAATATACATATAACCCATCCAGCTATATATCTCCGACCATAACACATATGAGAATCTACATGTGAAGAACACATGTGATGTGGTATCCAACTCCCCACAACAGAAACTACATAAGCGGGTATCTACAGAAAATGTCAAACCACGATAGACAAGATTATCTACTGTAGCAAGACGAGATTGTAGTAACCGCCAACAAAAGGCTATAACTCTGAAAAGTGAACGCTTGCCCTAGATCGAAGCAAGCAGAGGCTGTGAGTTAGAAACAAGTCCCAATGAACGACGCTGCACACGGTAACCAAATCGCACAAAATACAATCCAGTAGGATCATCACTCCATCGCCATCCGTCTCCTCCTGACTGAGGAAAATGATCTATCATCATCGCCTCGATCTCCTGTACCCAGACCACCTCATGAGGTCGAAGAGGTCTGCGACAGGTCCATATCAACTGCCAATCCTCCATATCTCAAATCCATTTGGCCGAAATAAAAAATATGTTGATCCGATGCCAAATGATATAGTTTAGGAAATCATCCTGCAAGAGTACCCCCATCCAACCAGTCATCCTCCCAAAACCGAGTCCGATCACCACTCACTACCTTTCTTTTCACCCACTCCACAAACCAAGATGATTCACAAATAATGGAATACACATCCTTCCACCATCACGAATGTCCATCCCGAGCAGATAAATCAGACAAATCCCCCTCCCCACTCCAAATATATTTATGTACAACAATGTCTCGCCATTGACCAACTGCCCCAGTACGTAACCTCCATCCTCACTTAACCAGCAAAGCAATATTAAACAAACCAAGGTCAAGAAAAACCAGCCCCCCACATTCTTTTCTTTTACACATGTTCTCCCACCTAATCCAGGCAATACCTCTAGCTGATCTGGAATATGTTTTCCAAAGGAATGAAGTGTAAATTTGGACCATCTCCTTAATGAGTCTTCGGTGCCTTATATAGAGAGAAATAGTACACAAACATGCTGCATAATACACTTTTAATCAAAGTAACCTTACCTCCAAAATTGAGAAACTGATTTTCCCATGAAGCGGTCTTCTTTCGCATAGCAAGAATAAGTGGTCGCCATGAACGCACATAATACTGATTACAAATCACCGAAATCCCTAAATACTCGAAAGGAAGGTTCATCACCTCACAATGTATCTCTCGTGCATAACTCTGCTGAGTATCATTAGAAATGTTTCTGCTTCTTGAAATTGATACATAAACCAGACACAAGCTCATATAATCGAATAATAGCCTTCATACCTTGTACATTTTTTAGATTCCCTGAGACGAAAAATAGTGTATCATCTGCATATAATGAATGTGTATATGTAGAATCCCCACAACAAATCCCATGCAAAACACCAATATCACTAGCCTTCCGAAGTAATAAATTCAGACCCTCCGTCGCAATAACAAAGAGAAAAGGTGACAAATGATCACCATGTCTAAGACCACGACGGAAATCAAATATAACAGAAGATGCACCATTAACAAGTACTAATCCAGATGCCAATTGAAGACATGCCCTCATCCAACCTATCCACCTCTCATGAAAACCCATTTTACGCATCATATTAAACAAGAAGGACTAGTTCACAGAATCATATGCCTTAGCAAAATCAACTTTCAAAAAGATAGTAGGATCTTTTGTTATTTGCACATGATGTAATAATTCACATGTCAGCAAAATACCTTCTTGAATTTGTCTTCCTTGAATAAAAGCCAGTTGTTGAGGAGAAATAATTTTATCAATCACTAACCTCAATCTGTTTGCCAGAAGCTTTGATAATAATTTGTAAGAATTGCCAACCAATGAAATAGGCCGAAAATGGTTCGGCTCTGTTGGGGAAGTGATTTTTGCAAGCAATACTATGGACGTAGAATTTATTGCCCTCAATAAATCACCATAATAATAGAAATCCCTCAAAAAAGCAATATATAGTCTCCTTTCAGTATCTCCCAATGTGTCTGGAGGAAATGAAAGTTAATTCCATCAGGCCCCGGACTCTTCCTGCCAGAAAAAGACATCAAAGCAGCATATATCTCATCATCACTGAACTTGGCTAACAACAAATGATTATCCTTAATAGATAATGTACGCTCACAAGGTAGCAGAATATGTGGTCCGAAAACGGCTCTTCAAAATATTTTTTGAAATGCTGTAAAATACCTTGCTTCACACCTACAACATCATCTTTCCAAATACCATCAAAGAACAATCCATGAATCTCATTTCTAAATCGACGATGACATATCCGAGCATGAAAATAGCGAGCATGAAAATAGCGAGCATTACCATCCCCTTCCCGAATCCAAGATGATCTAGATTTCTGAAATAGGATGGCAGCCTTACGATTCTGCGCTAACTGTAAATCCACCAATGCCAATTTCCTGTCATTAATTTCATCTATTGATAATGCATGAGTCCCCCCTATATGATCAAATATGCATAATTTTTCAGATATTCCTTCAAGAACTCAGTTATTCATGCCAAATACATCATGATTCCAAACTTTAAGAGCCAACCTCAAAGCTTTTAATCGACAATGCAAAATATAAGACTTACTGCCTTCAAAAAACATATTCTTCCAAGTATCCTCTACAAAAGATCGAATACCTGGATGAGAATCCCAAGGATCCAAAGTTCTGAACATCATAGGCCCCCAAATCACTGTATGCGTCATCAACATAATAGGGTGATGATCTGAAATACATCTATCAAAAGCAATCTCCTTCAGATCTAGCCATAAAGAAACCCAACTATTTGAGAGGAGGAACCGATCTAGACGACACACACTAGTTCCTCTTCCATTTAGCCAAGTATATGAAAATCGCTGCAGAGGGAGATCAATCAAAGCATTATCCAGAATAAAATCATTAAATTCGACCGTGTCTACCCGAGGGAAGACCATGATAATTGAGTCGTTCCGAGGTAGATCTGACAGAATTGAAATCACCAACCACACAAATAGCACAAGAGTCTGCTTCCTGTATCATGCTCGAAATATATAAATGAAATGCACGTTTATCAGAAGGAACATATGGAAAATAGACATTAATCACCAATAGCTTAGCCTGTGTCGCTGTCCAAATACCTTCGACTGCAAGGATATTTAAGTAGGAACGCACAGACGAAGCCACAAATATATCACCATTCCATATAGATAAAAAAACACCTTCTGCCTGTCCATTAGGTGGACTCTAAGCCCATTGAAATCCAGCCTCACCCCAAAGTTTACTCATGATCAACCGATTAGCACAATGTGTCTGGTCTCTTGCAAACATAAGAAATCGACAGAATTATAATATGTAAGGTTGTGTATGGCACATACCCGACCTGGTACTCCGATCCCTCGAATATTTATAGACATAATCTTCATTGATCAACCGTAATAGGCACGGTCAGTACGTCCTCATCCATCTCCACATCTCTTCTCTCCATATCAACCAATCTGGAAACCATAGTAACATCAGATAGATTGCTTATCAAACCAATATTCTTTCCAAGCTCCCAAGTCATCACTGCCTCATCCACGGCTTTAGATAATCGACGTGTAGAACCGATCGTCCTGCCACAGACAAAATCAGTTATGTCCTCCATAGGTGATGGAGGTCCAAAAAGGCATTCATCACTTTGTGCACCATCCGCATGAGTTGGCACGGCAACCTCAACAATCTGTCGTGGTGTAACATCATACGGCCATCCTCGATGTGCCTTGCAGGATTTATTTGTTTTCTTTTTTTCTAGACACCCATTCGCCCTCTTCATCAATGACCATATCAGCATACCCTTTTTCCAAAACTGGATCTACCATAGCCACTCCCTGAAGTTGAACACACTCAGGCATTGTATTTAGTCTATCAGACCCTAAATGTGCCTCACCGTGAGAAGTTTGAGCATCTTCAACGGCATGCCCTAACACCAGTCCCTCACTGCCATTCGGAGTCTGGCACTAGACAAGCGATCGCTCGGACGATGGAGTGATGGTGTGATGGTGTCGCGCAACTTCCAAGCATCCTCGAACGTTCGGTCACCGAACGATGGTGCCATGTCCAACATCATGGAGCTAGACGCGACTCCCGTGCAATGACTGCATCAACGAACAACATTTTGCCAAACGGTAAACGATCCTTTTCACCCTCCTTGACAACACTCTTCACTACAACTCCATCCTCCTCTGCCTAAACCACGGTCCCTCCAGCCGACACGGAATCATCAGCCAATGCAACCTTCACACTCCCCACACCGCCGCTCACATTTGGCCGAACAACCTCCCACCGACGTCCCACACCCCTTTCCTCCACAACACCAACTGAGAACCACTTATCCTTCATCTCCACTTTGACACTATCATTTATAACGCTTGAATTTGAAACTCGAACAAGCATACGTGCACGATGCATGACAATGCGGTCGGCCGTATATTGATCCAAACGCACGAAATTCCCGAATGACTTCGCCAAGTTCTTAAAAAAATCAGGGTACCAACAATACAACGGCGTACCCTTAACCTGCAGCCACACGTCTCTCATTCCATTGGACCCTCCGCGCCGCCACGGTCGGACGCATGGTAGACCAAGAATTTCAGCCAAATTTGGTTCCTCTTGGAGACGGATTTGCAACATATCCGTAGGATAAGAGGCAAGAACTTTTCCTCCCTTCAACACAATCACCTTGCGATCAACAAGATCATGTTTCTTCATGTTCTTAGCAAACCCTGAAGGGGCAACCGATGGCCGTCCAAGCACACAATGATCAAGCCATTTTGCGGCTGATGAGTCCTCCATAAAAGTCACTACTCGCTGCTTCTTCACATGACTCTAAGGAAAGGGCGTTGAGCTCGTTGTTGTTGAAGTTATCGCTGACTTAATTTGATCAGCCGGACCGACAGCAAACCCCCGTGCCTCCTGGCCCCTTACACGATTAACAATCAACTTGTAGGCTCCCATCCAACAACCTAAAATGCGCTGCTCAAACGCCATACGATCACCCACCGGGGCGAACCTTACAAAACCAAAGCGTCACCTGTGCGTTAATTGGTTGCGAAGAATGAAAGCATCACACACAACACCAAATGTTAAGAATACACGCCGCAACTCCCATTCCGTACACGCCGGTAGCAGGTTGGCAACATGGAAAGAATCGGCCTCCTCACGTAACTTCTTGATATGTGATGGCAGGGTGTAGCGCCCCAGTGGATCACCAACGGCCTCCCCAACGATCGCTTTTCCTTCCTTCTGATGCCGACGTTGAACCTCCCAACCATCATCATTGGTCACCTGAACATCCCCTCCCATCCGCACATCAGCCCTTGACTCTTGCATTGAAGAACCAACATGATCCGAAAATTTAGTATCTTTAACACATTTTCCATTATCCGTATTTTTCGGATCTGGAACTGGCGCCGCCTTCGTTGGCTGCACGGCCGCCAACATCTCCACGTTTGTGGTCGCCTCTGAACCTCCACCAGCATGCGGCACCCCTTCATGAAGGTCACCATCTCCCGGTGAACATTGAAGAACCAGTGAGCTTACCTTTCGGTCCATCAAAATACCCTCCCCCATCTCCGTATCCACGTCCGAGCCTCGAGACAGAACACGCATCATTTTCCCATGACCACGACAACCAGACTTCATTGTTTTCCCGTCAGGTGGCACGGCAACAAGATCAATTTCATGGTAGAAGTCAACCATTTTTAGAGGAAATGCTACAATGCAGAGCTTTTTCTTTTTTCCCGTCATGCTTTTTAATTTTTCCATGCACCTAGTTTACCTTTCAGAAATGCAGTTAATAATAGCTCAATGCTTAAAAAAATTCAAATACAGAAGCAAAACAGTCAGTTCGGCAAGCATTTGTTTACTTTCAAGCAGCAACTCCAGAGTTTCTACTGACCCTTTCTAATTCTACTACTCCATTATTGTAGATTCTCAAAGACCCAAAGTTCAACTTAAAGCATCCTATCGTTAGAGCTTGAGAAACGTCTTTATGATTCCCATCATTTCGCTCCCCGGAAATCGCCCAAGACACCCTCTTGCAGCTGCAATCTCATTGAACTCAAAAACAGTGTCCCCTGTAAATGCCAACTCCGGTTTCCTGCATTCGTCTTCTTGAATTGGACAAGCATCTGCCAAATCCTCCCCAGATTTGACGGTTGGAAGTGGAAACGTGTCGAGAGAAGTTTCCAGAAGACGTGATTCCCCACCCAGAGCACCAACAAAGTCTTTCAAACGACACAAAGTAAACGGGACGGGCTCAAAGCTGTGGTCGCCATATTCAACTGGAGTTGAATGATCCCCAGTGACACAAATGTAATACTGAAAAGCAC
>JAOWBN010185004.1:0-16472 GCA_028565015.1 Pinguicula moranensis
AATTGTCACCGCCAAAAGTACTCCAGAAGCTGCTCCAGACTTTTGGGCTTTTTTTGACTTCACCGCCAAAAGTTAGAAGTCAATCGCCAAAAGTTAAAATTGCAAACACTTTAAATAGGATCCGCCAAAAGCCAAAAGTACTTTTTCCATGGAACTTGCAAACACCCCTTAATAAAGGCAAGGCTTAATCGCCATTTTACGATCATGCTTTTCAGTTTTTCCTTTGTTATTCTTCCTCTTTCTTTGTTTTTTTAGCACCCTTTGTTGCAGCTGAGCATATAACACCATATAGTCTCTTTTCTTCAACATGTTTGCTCTTGATTTGCTGCAGAATTTTGCAGTACCAAGCCCTTCGATAATATACTAAAGGCTCATGTTGCTGCCCGATCAGTTGTGTCCAAGTCAGATATTGTTTAGAGACATACAACCAAACTGTTCAACGAGCTGATGAGAAAGCATACCTTGTTGCATCAAATATTTCAGGCTGGCTTCATCTGAGGTCACCAACAGATCTGCCAGAAGATTTCTTCTCTCGGCATTGACGAACTTCATGTGTCAGGAGGAGATTTCACCGCCGGAAATGTCACCGGAGGCGCCGGATCTAAATTCGCCGACGAGAATTTCGTCCGGAAACACACCGGCCCAGGAATTCTGCCCATGGCCAATGTTGGATCCGGAACCAACGGTTCTCAGTTCTTCATCTGCACCGCCAAGATGGAGTGGCTGGACGGGAAGCACGTGGTGTTCGGGCAGGTCGTCGAGGGACTTGACGTCGTGAAGGCGATCAATGAAGAAATCAATAAGCTTTCTCTGTTCTACGTCATGTTTAGAGTTCTGGAAACAGCTTCTGAGAAGGAAGCAAATCTATTTCTTCTATGCGGCGTGAAGCAGAAGCAACAATTAGCCCTAGAAATTGGGCCAAGGTCAATTTTGTTTAATCTTACAGTTGGGCCAATCAGTTGGGTTGCCCGTATCATATTTTTAATATTGATGGACATGGACTGCATTTGGGTTGCTTATGTTTTTTTCTGTGTTGGGCCACAACCCATTGAATCACTTGGAATTATTCGGTGGGCCACTATTTATTGGGCCATCTACTGGACTTTAATTTGATTTGGGTTGATTCTTCCTTTCTACTTGCTGGATTTTATTCACCTGGGCCACAGAAATTTAGCACAATCCAAATTGTTGGGTGAATTTTCCAGCAACTTTCCAGTGATATAATGGTGATATTTAGTTCACTCCCTGCTACTTTTAATGAGATTCCGACCACTTCCGGCGAGATTCCGACTCAATCTACTTTCTGATCACTGCTTCGGCGACTTCACAATTTTATCTTCATTGCTGGCAGTACCAGCAAAACGATACCCTATCTTTGTTGCTGGCAGTACCAGCTTCTTTCATGGACGTGACAACCTTGGCAGACAGCCTAACAGGCACCACAGAAGTTGCGGTCGCCATGGAGGCGGCTACCTTGGCCGACAGCTTAACAGGCACCGAGGAAGCTGCAGGATGTGGTACGACTTCATCATCATCATTGCCAAATCTAGTGTTTTAGGTCATCTACTGATGGATTGTCGTTTACTGTTGGGTGGATATCTACTTTTATTCAAGCTTCACGTGGTCCTTAACCCACGTTTAGCTTGCGGGGGAGTGTTGGAATATTGTGGATTGGGCCACCATTGGGCTTATATATTGTAGAATTTAGGGTTGTGGAAGTTTGCCAATAAATAGGCATTACTAATAAAAAAAAAATGACAAGCTTTCTTCATTAGCAACCTCCATAGATTTCCATGGAGGTTTGAGATCTAAAGGAAAGCTAGGGAGAATTCTATTGATCTTGCTTGCATATCTTCTACGATTTTTACAAGTCTTATAGAGAGTCTTCAAGTATCAAAAGTACAATGCAAATTTTTCTCTTTTAATGCTAGTTTATCTTGTTTGACGTCTTGTGCAGTTGAGTAGGTTGGAAGTGAATTTTGGGTTGAAAGTTGGGCCACATGTGTTGATGTCTTCCTTGACTTTGTGTGCAGATGGATTGAGATGAATCTTAGGCGTGAAAGTTGGGCCACATGTGTCTCCCTTGTGGCCCCTAACATGTTGTTTGTCTGCATAGGATTCTGCATCATGTTGTTGTCTTCCTGTATATGTAATACATGGTCTAACACTTCCCAACGGAAAAAACCAGGCATCTACAAAACATTTTGTACAGCATAGCGATTGGGACTCATAAAATGTCAGTGACTTTGGTTAGATCCCACCAACAGGGGGCACAAGGTACCACGACGACATGAAAGGAAAATCAACAACCGACATTTCCTCTCCCTGGAAGATCACAGCAACAAAGCATTAGACTGAGGTATATTCTGAGTCCATAGGAATCAAACTGGATAAAAAAAAAAATTGTCTTGTGGGTGAATGGGGGCAACTTACCAGTTTGGAGAAGGCGGAGGGGGCTATGATCGATGTGGGATACACCAGAGCCACAGTTCTACCCCTAGAGGTTGGTGAAATACTGATTAGACTGCAGACTAAGGAACTGAAAATGCTATTGTTAGTGGATGTGATAGTCTAGGACAACATAGAGAAATCAATTGGGCAGTTTGGATCTGAATCCACGGTACCCCCCTCACATGCTGGCACGAGAGGTTCTTTGTAGAGGTTGCTAGTGGAGTAGGTCGGTTTGTCAAGGTAGCAAATGCAACAACAGACCAAACCTACCTTTTGGTGGAGCGTGCTTAAAATTGTCATTGATACAACGGACAAAATAGTGACGGCAGTGGAAGTAGAGATTGGGGACGAAACTATAAAACTATTCATCCAATAAGAGCATGATCGGTGGAGGAAATTCACCAAGATGTTGATAGCCACTTCGTGGCGTTGGCCCGGATGAGCTTGATGCCCCAAACTCCTCTATGGAAAGCACAGCTCTCAATGGCGATGGAACATTGGGGCTCGGCGCAACGGCTAACTGTTGAAGTTTCACAACAATGTTCGGAAGATGCATGATGTGGTGAATGATCGTCCAGGTTTCCTTTCTAATCAAGTCACTGGATCAGCCAAAAAATGTAGAGAAAACAGAGGACTCAGCTTTCTATTTTGCAGGGATGAACGAAAACGTTGATAAGGCTACTGAAGATGAAAGAACGTTTTTCTTAATAAAGAGCATAAATGTGGACAAGCATGGACGTTACGATTTGGCCCTGATCTGACGGTACACGATAGAGATGTGATTCAACTAACTTTCTCGTGTTTTTACTGCGGCGCTTGTATATAAAATCAGATAGAATCAGTTCATTTGTAAGTTAAGAAAGTTAGGAGGGAAACGTTTGTAAAGTAGGCAGTTGAGAAAATAAAAAAAGGGGAAGAAGAACAATTTCTTCTTTCCAAGAAATCTCTTTGCGATTGTTTTGATTACATTGCGTTTTCTTGGATCTGGAACTCGAATTTAGTTTCTAAATGGTATCAGAGCTTTGAAGATTGATTGCAGTGCGTTTGTGAGTCGGAATTACCTATGGTCGATATGTCGAGAACTGATGCAGAGAAGGAGCTTGGAGTGCTTGCGATGAAGCGCAAGCAGCAGGTTGATGATCTGACGGAGGAACAATTGCAGGTACACAGATTTGATAATCCTGGCATGCAACTGGTTTCGATTATGTTAAACGATACAAACTATCTTTTGTGGAGAAATGTTGTGTTGTCAGCGCTTGATGCGAAGTTGAAAACCGGTTTTATTGATGGAAGTTTGAAACAACCGAATGAGGATTCAATTTTTTTATCTGAAATGCAGGAGAGCGAGCAGCTTAGTGTGTTCCTGGATACGCGGTTCCATGAGTGCAGATTTGATGAAGACTTGTATGTTTATTAAGGATGCTCGTGTGTTGTGGCAAAGTCTGGAAAAACGTCTAGGGACTACTAGTTTACCTCACCTTTTTCTGAAACGAGCTATTGCAATGCTCAGACAAGGAAATATGAGTGTAAATGAGTTTTATGGAAGGCTTAAAATGATATGGGACCAATATGGTGAGTTGAGGCCTATACCATTCTTAGATGGAGAAGTTGGAGCTATGTTGCTCAGGAGAGATTATGAGGACAAAGTGATGGAGTTTCTGATGGGGCTTAATGAGGTATTCGAAGTAGAGAGAGGGTACATTATCCGAACAACACCATTGCCAGACATTGATGATGTCTATGGGATGGTCATTGCAGCTGAAAAACATAAACAGATGAGTACTAATGCAATTGCAGATCATGATGGATTGAAAACAGCCATGATGGCTAAAGGAGGGACTTGGAAGAGAGAATCAGGAAGCAAAGGACAATTGAAATTTAACCATTGCACAAAAACAAGACACACTATTGATGAATGTTTTCAACTCAAAGGATATCCAGAGGGATGGAGTGGAAGGAGGAATGACAGATCAAATCTGACATGTAGTCATTGCACACGGTCTGGTCATACTCTGGACAATTGCTACAAGCTGAAGGGATATCCTGAGGGATACTTTGATCAAAGAAAACGTGGAAAGCAAGGCTATGCAGCTAACCAGGTTGGTACTTCAGATGAAGGAACTCCACTGGATATCAAAACTGACAGGATTGGGAGTCTGTTTGAAGCTGTGGGAAGCCTGCAGCGAGAACTGCAGCAGATGTCAAAAGGAAAAGAGGTAGATGTGAAGGATGAAAAGAGGATGATCAACATGGTTCACTATGATGATTTTTCAGGTACAAAAGTTTTTCATTATGCCATAAATCTGATGCTCACTGATATAACTAAACAAGATTGGATTATTGATACCGGGGCCACAATTCATATGTGTATCAATGAGTCTAGTCTGCAGAATTTGCATTACTTTGATGAATTCACACCGGTATGGCTACCGGATGGAAGTGTCAAACCTGTGCGATGCAGTGGAGATGTGGTTCTGTCTGACAGATTGCTTCTGAAATCCTGCCTCTGCATGCCAAATTTTAAATTCAACCTGCTTTCTGTGAGAAAGGTGTCTTTATGCTCAGATGTGGGATTTCTTTTCTTGCCTAATCAATGCTTGATGCAGGATCTTAGAAACAAGAAAGTTGTGGGAGTGGGACATGTGCAGAAGGAGCTATACATCTTGAATAGCAGATCATTTGTAGCTGAAGTGATTTAACAAGGAGAAGAGGCAATTTTACGGCTTTACTGACTTTTAAAAACATTTCTGTTACTGATTGTTTAGCAAAGAGTAAACAGAATGTGGCTTGTGTCATTTTGAATTCTAGTTTGTTGGATAATCGGATGGGGCATCCTTCATATGATGTAATGAGACACTTGTATGCACATTCCAGTAAGTTTGATGTTGATGAAAGGAGTTGGAACTTTGTGAGATATGTCCACTTTCTAAGCACAGCAGATTGCCATTTCCTGAAAGCAACCATAGATCAAAAAACTGTTTTGAGTAGTTACATATTGATGTTTGGGGACCTTACAGGGTTTTTTCTATTACAAACGGCACATACTTCCTTACGATGGTAGATGATTGCAGTAGAAGCACATGGACTTACTTGTTTAAGTACAAAACTGAGGTTACACAATTGATTGAGATTTTTATCTTGCTGGTCCAAACTCAGTATGCAGCTAAGGTGAAGGGTATTAGGACTGATAATGGAAGTGAATTCCTGAATTCCCAATGCATGAAGCTGCTTCAGGATCATGGCATAGTGCATCAGAGATCCTGCCCTTATTCTCCACAACAAAATGGCCTAGTGGAACGCAAACATAGGAACTTATTGCAAGTGGCCAGAGCTTTGTTGTTTCAAGCAAACTTGTCCAAGAAATTCTGGGGAGAAGCTGTACTCACAGTAACGTATCTGATTAACAGGTGGCCAAGTCGTGTACTGAATTGGGAATCACCATACTTTGTGCTTCACAGGCAACTTCCAGACTTTGAGGCACTAAGAGTGTTCGGTTGTATCTGTTACATTGTTGACACTCGTCCAGGAAGAGATAAACTTGATGCTAGAGCCTTAAAAGGTATATTTGTGGGGTATCCTTGCAATCAAAAAGGATATAAGGTTTCCATTCCCTCTCTGCAGAAAATTGTGACCTCAAGGGACATTAAATTTCTTGAAGAAATTTTTTCACTCTGAGATCATGACTCTGTGGCTGAAGCTGCATTGCCTAGATCTTGGATTACTGGTGATAATGAGCATGTTTTAGACACTCTGGATACTTGTAGGGAAGATTTAACTTTTCTTACATCTACTATTAGACCTGCATATGTTACTCCAGATGCATCAGATACACCATAGCAGCCTCCAGCTTTTGATCTTCCTGATGCACATGTTGATGCATTTTCAGAGTCACATCTTGAGTCGACGGATAGACCAAGTATTCCTGAGCCAGAGTTGCCTCAGCTTCACAGAAGTACCAGAACACCTAATCCTCCAGCCTAGCTTCAGGATTTTCATGTCCTTGCAGCCAGTTCAGATGCTGATATTTTAGAAGTACCTCAACCATCTGATCAGTGTTGCTTATTTACCAGTAGTTATTGTGCATTTACTGCTAACATTTCAGGGCTGAGTGAACCAAAATCATACAATTAAGCAAAAACATATCCGAAATGGACATTAGCCATGCAACAGGAGTTGCAGGCCTTAGAATCAAATGAGACTTGTATTCTCAGGCCATTGGCTCGAAGTGGGTCTACCGTGTCAAATGCAAACCAAATGGTTCAGTGGACAGGTACAAGGCTAGACTTGTGGCCAAAGGTTACACCCAAGTGGAAGGAGAGGATTACTCTGAGATTTTCAGTCCAGTTGCTAAGGTGGTTACGGTACGCCTTCTTTTTTCCATTGCAGCGTCTAAGCAATGGCATGTACATCAGTTGGAAGTCAATAACGCTTTCTTATACGGATCATTGGATGAAGAAGTCTTTATGCACCCTCCTCTCGGATATACCAAGGCCAAGAAGGGTCAAGTGTGTAAGCTGATCAAGTCTCTTTATGACTTGAAACAAGCTTTAAGACAATGGAATATTCCTTTTACTGGACAGTTGGAGACATATGGTTTTGTCCAATCACCTCAGGATCCTTGTTTATTCTTCCTGTTCAAGTCTCATCATCAACTGTTTCTGATTGTCTACGTAGATGATGTTTTAATCACAGGGACCTCACTGGATGAAATCTGTCAGGTCAAGAAGTTTCTACATTCAGCTTTCATAATAAAAGATCTTGGTGAAGCAAGATACTTTATGGGTATGGAAATAGCTCGGTCTGATGCAGGGATGTACATAAGCCAACACAAATATATTAAAGACTTGCTGACAGAATCAGGCCATTTGCAATGCAATCCTGCACCAACTCCTTTGCCCTCTGATTTCAAGTTTGAAGCTGCAGATCAAGACAGCTCACCTTTATATCATAACCCTGAGAAATATAGGCGTTTAGCTGGTAGATTGTTGTATTTGAACTACACCAAGCCTGACCTTACGTATGCCATGCAACAACTCAGCCAGTTTGTGCATCAACCGCATGATTCTCATTGGAATGCTGCATTACATGTTCTCCAGTATATCTCTGGGAATCAGACACTTAGCCTCTTCTATTCTAGCACACCCTCAGCCACACTTACTGCCTTTAGCGATGCTGATTGGAGTAGTTGTAGGACATCACGACACTCTCTCACAGGCTATTGTATTTTTCTTGGTTCTAGTTTGATTTCGTGGAAGACAAAAAAAAAGCTACCATAACTTGTTCATTGGCTGAAGCAGAGTATCGTGCGATGGCTATGACAGTCCGTGAGCTTCAATGGTTGGTTTATATGTTGATAGATTTTCAGTTGTCACCGGTTCTGCCTATTACTTTTTGGTGTGATAACTGTGCGGCTCTTGACATAACGGCAAATCCCGTATTCCATGAGCGTACAAAGCACATTGAGATTGATTGTCATGTTGTGCGGGATCAATTCAAGGCTGGCCTCATCTCCCCGCAACATATTGTTTCTAAGCAGCAGCTTGCTGATATTCTGATGAAGGCTCTTCCGGCCGCCAGTTTTCGCTCCATTCTCTCCAAGATGAGCCTCTGGAATGCTCATCTTGAAGGGGGTGTTGAAGTATCACAACAATGTTCGGAAGATGCATGATGTGGTGAATGGTCGTCCAGGTTTCCTTTCTAATCAGGTCACTGGATTAGCCAAAAACGCAGAGAAAACAAAGGACTCATCTTTCTATTTTGCAGGGATGAACGAAAATGTTGATAAGGCTACTGAAGATGAAAGAACGTTTTTCTTAATAACGAGCAGACACATGGACAAGCATGGACATTACGATTTGGCCCCGATCTGACGGCCCACGATAGAGACGTGATTCAACTTACTTTCTCGTGTTTTTACTGCGGCGCTTGTCTATAAAATCAGATAGAATCAGTTCATTTGTAAGTTAAGAAAGTTAGGAGGGAAAAAAGTTTGTAAAGTGGGACAGTTGAGAAAATAAAAAAAAAAAGGGGGAAGAAGAACAATTTCTTCTTTCCGAGAAATCTCTTTGCGATTGTTTTGATTACATTGCGTTTTCTTGGATCTAGAACTCAAATTGAGTTTCTAAACGACCTTGGGTTAATGGCTACGGGTGTAGAAACCAAGGACGCTGCTGCGAAGTCGTCTGAGCTAGGTGAATGGGAAATCCCTTCATTTGAGAGTCATACACCGAGTTACAAACATAGGTGTTGACCTAGACGCACATCCCAACATTAGCAGACTGGAAGTCTAAGGTTTCACTAGTTGATGGCTTGAAATCCAGGTAATGGATTAACAAGATTCTCAATTTCAAACCACAGGGCTAGGTGGAGTGCTGGATATGGACAACCCAACAAAACAGGAAGCAGGTTTTGGATGTTAGGCCAGCGGGCCATAGGAGAAAAATTTGAACCCAGATGTAGGCCCAACGGCCCAGCTAAAAATTAAAGGGGTAGAGAACAATTCAACAGTTGGGCTCCCATCAATTCAGGAATAGGATGTCCCAAAAGTAGGGCAAACTCGGTTTCAGCGGCTAGACCAAGCCGTGGTGGTGGTGGTGATGGGGATTCCTATAGAGGGCTTGACAGAGGTTTTGGCCCAAGATATGGCCAAGCAAACTTTGACCCAAAAAAAACAGGAAAGAATAAATTCTTGGTGACAGAAAATGCAGAAAAGCAACGAGAGCAACTCCAAAGGACGATTGAGTACTACTGGGATATGGCGAGCATCCTGGAAAAATCCAAACTAAGTCGACGGAATGCAAAATGCGCAGCCAAGTCAACAAAAAAAATCTTCTATACTATTAGATAAAAGTGCTAACCTTGGACTAGACTTGGAAGGAGATATTAGCTCTAAGTTGATAATTAGGTATGACGTTTAATGCTTCAAAAGCAGAGCTCTTAGTTATTATAGAGCAAATGGAAACTCGCCACCATAAAAATATTGAACTGATAAGAAGTCAGGATTGGCAAGGACATGAAGGTGTCCTCTTGGATCAAGGTTACTACATAAAAAGAAAATAGATATAGGGTTTTCTTTGGGAGATTGGGATCTCAGATAGACACTGGGATAGTTTGTAACATTTTTTGGAGAAAACCACAATAATATAATTATTTTTTTTCAATAAAAAGTTCCTCTTTCACTCCTTTTCCCATACTGTTGCTATATACACGCATCACACCTATGCAAACAATTTAGTATTAAAGTTAAGTAATAGCGAAAAAATTGTACCAGAGAAGTGAAGAAAAAAAGTTGAAATGGTTATTATTATTATTTATTAAAATTTATACATTTAACTAAAATATTAATTTATTTTTTCTTTAAAATTGTTTAATGTAATTTTTTTTCTTTGAAAGAAGATCAATAGTTAGTGTCTCCCCACTTCGTTGTCTAAATAAATTATTGATATTTGTTAACGATTTAATATCTGATGATCTCGGGTCAGTCATGAACGTTGCCGATCTCTTCCATATGTTCGTTCTCCTAATAGTCGTCTAAATGCGAATAAGATGTCTGATGAAATGCTACAATAAGAAAGTAAAAAAAATAAATTTTCGTAATTTTGGTTCTTGATTGCCAAAGAGGTATTTGTTGGGAAATATTAAGGATTATGTGAAAGTGAAAATAAAAAAATAAGGTAAGGATTACAAAATTATATGGTTTGGCTTGAAAGCCTACGTCTATTGGAGAATGGGAGAATCAATCCACTAAGAATCAACATTCTCGTAATACAACTCAATCACAGAGAATAATCTCAAATCACGCAAACACAGAGAATCACATCTCTTTATTTTTCTCTCGCCTCGTCTTTTTTTTCCTCAACCCTAAGTTAAGAGATCTATTATTTATAGGCAGAAATTTTAATACTATTATAATTCACTCGATCACCCTTAGCTATAATGGATGGTATGATGGAAGGGTGGGATATAAAGTTCATGATCGAGGAACCACTCACTGATTTCATCATTATAGACTCATCGCCCATGAGATGTTATGCCTTTCCTCATGCATGTACATATTGTTATGTCGCTTTCTATGTTTATTTTTGTAAATACTTTTTACCTTATTTATAAAATTTGGCTTATAAAAAAAATACAATTATAATCTTACAAGGAATATTAGTTCTAAGTCACACACTGGGAATTTATTATTAGGCAAATTCCTAACAATCACAACTTGACTTGAATTCACTAGTATCACGGATAAACTTGATTTCCTTCTTTAAGCACCCTCAGAGGTAGCTACACAGTATACAACAGTCAAACTCATCTTGAACTTGCCAACAGAAGAGGACTTCATCGTCATATTCATGGGAACAACAAACTTCGCGGTAGTAAAGTACGCACGATTCCCTGATCACTCAGAAACTCTTTGTGTATGATCACAAACACAGACGAATACTTCTCGCAAAAAGAGAAAATCTCTTCTTCAATTCTTCCAGACCATTTTCACTCTTGCAACCGGAGTGAATCATCGATCTTGGAACACTAGCTGACACTCTCAAGACATCATTAACAAGATACTACAGCTTCTAAACCTTTGTGAGTTCTCGACAACCATGATTTCAAGCTACTTGAACTTTTATCTCAAGCTTTAACTGGCTTTTTGTCTTAACAAAAATTTTTCAGTTCCTCAAGATCTACACATGTTAACCAAAATGTCAATATTACCTTCATTTTAACTCGGGCAACAGTGTTCTTCCAAATATCCAATTACAACTCTAAGTAGTAGTAGGCAAACGGGCGGGTTGGGCTATCCCGGCATGCCTGTTTAATTAAAATAGGCAAACCCGTTCCCACTTGTTTTTGTAAACGTGCAGGCCTGACACAACTCATTTTTATTATGGGCTGGTCTAGGCCCACCCACTTAAGCCACATGCCCATCGTTTTTTGTTTTATTATTAATATTTATATTATTATTATTCTCTTTTTGAAAAGAAAGAAAATAAACGACATAGTTAGGATTTGAACCCACAACCTCCTCCTTGTGAAACCAAAGTATTGACCAATAGGCCACACTACACTTTCTGTCATAAAAATATTTTTTTACAATTTATAAAATAAAACCGGGTGGACAAAACCCGCGGGCTTAAAAATTGAGCTCCCACTGCACTGTTTAGAAAATGGGCGGGCCACACCCATCCATTATATTTTTGCAGCCCATAGCACATTTAAAAGCAGGTGGGTCAGGCCCGTTTGGCCAAGCCCGTTTGCCTATCTTTAGCTCTAAGTAAACGGGAAAATCACAATATATTGGAATAAATAAATACCACAAACTGCTTCAAAAATCAGTCAATTAAATAATCCAAAAATACTTCAACAAACCTTCAAACCTGTGCACGATTTTGGGCAAAATTCACCTCATACACTGAACAATCAAGCACCATACTTTAAAGCTTCTCTTCAATGATCCATGGACTTTCTAATGGCATTAAAAGAGTCACAATCAAAGTTGTAGAATTTATGCAATCGTTGGTCAAAGTTGATTGCATGTGTATTCGCGGACAACAACGACTTTCATCAAATTTAATGAAATCGGGACCCTTTCCAAAAACACATGAGCACGAAATTATATGATTTTTGCTCTTCTTCCAATGAGCTTTCAAACAACACCAATATCATCACGATCGGAGTTCTCAATCTTCTAAAATCGTTGGCCAAAGTAGCGATAACATTGATCAATGCGGTATATTTGGTCAAAACCTTCATTTTTTTAACAAATCTTGTGCACAAACACCACAAATCTCTTATCCCAAATCATCAAGATCTCATGGAACTTGAAACCTAACCTCGGATCTCACAATTTGGCTCCAATAATAGTTGTTGGGAAATATTCCAAATTATGTGAAAGCAAAAATAACAAGATAAGGTAACAACACAAGATTTATATGGTTTGTCCTCAAAGTCTACGTCCATAGAAGAATAGAAGAATCAATTCACTATGAAACAAAATTCTCGTGATACAACAGAGATACAGAGAATAATCTTAAGTCATGCAGACATAGAGAACCGCATCCTAAGTCTCACATCTCTTTATTTTTCTCTCACCCTATTTTTTTCCTGCCTTTTTCTTAACCCCTAATAGTTAAGAGATCTCCTATTTATAGGCAGTAATTCTAATACTATTAGAATTATTACAAGGAATATTAATTCAAGTTAAATACTAGATGTATTATCAGGCAAATTCCTAACAATATTTGTTAAATCTTGTGAACCATATATGTTTTTTTCAAAAATGACTGTCTTTGTACAAAGGAAATGTGTTATATATCGTTCTTCAAAGTATATCGTATTTTTTACAATGAGACGTTGAATTGTTGGACCATAATTTCTAAATTAAGTGCTTCCTTTACAATGAGAAGGAGGATCAGAAGCAAAAGTATAAGCTGAAATGGAGTAAAAATATAGAAAGATGCCTCAATACAATATACACAGTGGGACAATTAACAAGGATTGCAAGGGGGTGGGACAATTAACAAGGATTGCAAGGGGTGTGAACAGAGACGGAGACAAAAATTTAAGTGGGGGAGAATCAAAATTTTTCGGTTTGAGCAGAGTTAGTCATGTCGGATTGGGTCGGGTATGCACATTCATATATTGCGGTAGAAACTGAAAGAATCAAAACAAATCGAATCAATCTATCAATAAGAGAGTAACCAACAAAAGCATAGAGTTGAAAAATGGAACAAATAGGGATGAAAGAACTTTAATTTCTGAATTTCAGGTTTTAAAACAAATGAATAAGAAATATTTTTCAAGCTGTCATGTGGAATTCCATCATCGCCGCCGTTATTGTCTCCATCTATTTCATCGGCAGACCTTCCCCTCCAACCTTCACACTTAGTTAAGATAAAGTAAATGATATTTTATTTATTTATTTTTTTGTGTAAAAGTTGTAGATTAGTCAGTTATTAAAAATACGCATCTAGATTCCAAATGCAACAAGCACGAGAAAGACAAATAAATTGAAACAACAAAGTAATTACTAGGGTTATGGTATTGACGATGAAAAGATGTTTGTTGCCGGACTTCATTAGATCATAAATTTGTTTGGATTTCAAAAGGTTTGGCAAATAACGCTGAGTTCTGTGTTGCACCATCGGCCTACAAGTTGCCGCAAATGCGGCAACCATCCGATGCTACTGCGATCATTTAATACAGAGACAATCACAATTTTGCACCAATAGTCGGCTTCCTTACTACAGAAAAAACTTCAAAAATTGTAATTTTGTTGACCACCAATCCAGCAAAATATAAAACTGTAAAAAATATATATATTAAAAAATTGTAAAAAAATATATATATATATATATATTAAAATTTGTCTGAAAAAATATGAAAATAAATTCATTATAATTGATCAATTGTTATCAAGGTTTATGGTGTGATGGTTAATACTTTATGCATTGAATCTAGCGACCTATGTTCTAACTTATCTCAATTTTATTCTTTTGATTCTAAAAAGAGAATTCATACACATTACCTAAAAGTGAAGTGCCTTCATTCTAAAATATAATCTAAACAAGCCTTATACATTAATACAAAATAAATATAATTTGAATATTTTAGAGAGGATCAAACTGTAAAAATAATTTTTTTTACATGTATAAAACAAATTTAAAATCCTGGGGGACAATGCCCTCGGTTCCGTCCTTGCCTCCGCCCGTGGATGTATCCCTGAGATTTAAAAGATTATAGTTTTTAATTTTTTTAAATATTTTTTATTAATTAATTTAATATTTCTTTAAATTTTTGCACCATTTCAACATAAAAACTAATATTTTTGCACCCTGTCAAAAACAATTATAGATCATTCGGCTAGATAATAAAGTGATAGGAGTAAATTTGTTGTGGTCTACTCTGCGAGGTTGGCGGAGGTGGAGTAAGTGGGTGTTTGCAAATTTCACAGAAAAGCATATTTTGGCTTTTGGCGGTGGAAAACTCTATTTGGAGTGTTTGCGATTTTGACTTTTGACGTTTGACTTTTGGCTTTTGGCGGTGGAGAAGTAAAAAAAAACCCAAAAGTCAGAAGTATCTCTAGGGTAGCTTTTGGAGTGCTTTTGACGGTGGCAATTTTGTAATTATTTAAAAATTTAAATTTCAAACATTTCTAACCTCATAAATAATTTAATATTCCCCAAAAAAACTTAATTCGAGGATATTTTTGTCATTTCTCATTTATAAGTAAAGAAAAGTAGCTTTTGAAATAATAATCTGCAAACACTATATTTGTGACTTTTACTGTAGTAAAGCATATTTTGCAAACACTTTTCAACTTTTTCATAAAAGCTCATTTTTTTCAAAAAAACATTTTGAAAAGTTACTTCTGAATAAGCACATGAACTTGCAAACACCCCCTTATTCTACAGGGAAGCAACTTTTATGGATAAGATAAGGTGTATTTATTTGAACTAGAAATTACAATTGAGTTGTTTTATTTTATTTTATTTTTTATAATCAAAATGAAGTTTCGTTCGTTGAACTTCTCATGATTCCTTCTTCTTTCTGCCCAAAATTTGATGAACTACTTCATAATTCATATGATTCCGCTCCGTGGACCGGGCTAATAAAAAAGGCCTTGAAAGAAACATTTTTAATTATAGGAAAATAGGCCCAATAAAAAGCCCAATTCTTGTCAGTTTAATTAATTATACATTATTTTTATGTTTTTGACAGGTAAAAAATCTAAAAAAGATTATGCGTCAACAGAAATGATAAAGAGGCGTTGGCGTTTACAGTTTTTCTCCCGACGATTTTCAGTTATAATGACTCCCGGTGGCGGAGCCGTCGCCGCCGACGACAATACGACCACCTCCGCCTTCACGCAGTTCAGCCACTCGTTATGGCGGCGGTACCAGCACGTTCTGGACAAGTCGACGCCGCTGGTTCTGTACCGCTGGATCTTCCTCGCGGCGATCGCCTTCATTTACGCGGTACGCGTTTACCTAATCGAGGGCTTCTACATTATCACGTACGGCCTGGGAATCTACATCCTTCAGCTTCTCATAGCGTTTCTCTCGCCGATGGTGGACCCGGAGATCCAGGAGCTCTCCGACGTCCCATCCCTACCCACTCGCGGCTCCGATGAGTTCCGCCCTTTCGTCCGCCGCCTTCCGGAGTTTAAATTCTGGTGAGATGGAAATTTAGTATCGATCTTTATGAATTGGTTCTACCATCGATTGCTGCATTTTCTATCCGAGGCATGTGCCTTCGCGTGTCAATGCGTGAATTTGGGTGTGGATGCTATATCTAGTTGCCTTTGTTAGTCGCTTCCAATTCAGATTTGGTTGCATAGTCGTGGAAAAGGATTGTTTCCTTATAGGTTTGCTGGTGTGCATTTGGTAAATTTGGGATAATTAACCTGTTTAAATGACTTGATTCACATTAGAGTGGACTCCCAATAACCAAACAATGATGCAACATAGTGCAAGCAAAGCAGCCAAATCTAAAATGTGGCTTCTGGATTGGCGACTACTCAATGTGCTTTCTTCATGTTCATTGATTGTTGTGATGTGATGCACCCAGACAGCGATGATGTTTATAGAAGAGTTTGCCAGTTCTGTGTTATGTGTCCTTCCTCCAATATTAGATAACATTAGGATGCTGTTTCTGTTTTTATATCTCAATTATTACTGGCAGATTCAAATTCTTTGTGAACGATTGCCTACTTCCTATTTTTCGGCAGTTCTCCTATGGTTGCTTGGTGATGCTTCTTTTACAAATGTGATTGTTTTTCCGTACAGGCCACTGCATTATAACCACTTTTTGCTAGTTATAAAATTATACCGTGAGAACATATTGGCGATTGGAGTTGTGAGATTCCTCTTTTAAGTTTTTTTTTCTGGTGAAAGGCTTTAGATGCATCTTACTTCTGTTATTGCTTTGAATTTATTTTTCTATACAGTTTGGAAGGTAATTACAAGATGGGAATTGAGATTTTATTTTTCTCTGTTACTATCACCAGTTTGTAAATTGATCAACAAAAT
>JAOWBN010185015.1:0-16471 GCA_028565015.1 Pinguicula moranensis
ACGGAAATACTAGTAAATTGCAAAACCCGAAGCCCTAGAACAGTAAAATCTTCGCAAAACGATATGTAGGAACAAAAGGAAGGCGAGAAGAAGACGGAATTTGGGACAACTAAACCCCGCCCAAAGGATTTTCCAAGTGAAATTCCACACGGTTGAGCACCCCAAAATCTCTGGTAGTAAGAAATGGGCAACTGTATCATTGACGAAACTTACCAGAATCGATGAGGGGAATGAGTTGAGAGTGTGAAATTGCGCAAAGAAAGATGGATCCGGCTAGGGCTCTTCACGCGGGCGGGAATCAGTGAAATGAGAGGAAAAAACTTAATAAATATGGATGTAATATCGTAATGAACGTGTCAAGGAGGGTTATTTGTGTAATTTTCCACCGAGTGATAAATGGGTGATGAAACAAATCCCACCGTTTCGGCCGGATAAAATTGTGCGAGTGATCAATCATTTATCACACAAAATGGAGTTATTAGGCGCGTGGCGTGATAACTCCACTTGATACCAAACGCTGTATAACTCGAAATAAGTGGGTGATAAGTCAAATTATCCTGCCCAAAATTTGATACCAAACGGTGCCTAAGGCTTTAAGTTATACCTCCGGAAAAGAAGAGCAGAGTCCAGCCCTCGTGCCTCATCTATCAGGAAAGGATCGGGCTTGGTCTGCTTCTTTATTGAAGAAACGTGAGGTGCTAGTCTGGTATTTCATTAGACTTGGTTGAATTCGGACATCCCGATAAAGAGTTTTTCTGCTCTTTCGACTGTTACTCGGAGTTGAATATTTTCAGCATCATGAAGGAAGTCGTGACGATTCAAGTGGGAAGCTATGCAAATTTCGTGGGATCTCACTTCTGGAATTTTCAGGTACATGAGGAATTCTTGTCCGCTGCAACCATTTTTACATAGCTGGACGGGTTCAGCGAACCTGCACAATTCCCATGGTAAAGAGAACATTTGATTTATGTATTATTGAAGGATGAATTGCTTGGACTGGCTGATATCCCCAATGCTGATCAAGCTTTCAAGAATCACGGGATTAATATGGATACCCTTTATCGCTCTGGTGAAACTCAACAGGTCATTTTATTTGAAATTCAACTCTTTACACTTGCAAGTGGTGCCGTCTACACTTACCTCCTAATCTAGCGAGCCTTACTTGGCCATCTCTTTTGCCAATTTTAAATGCATTCACTGCTTGATGATGTTGTTGCTTCTTATGCCTTTTGTCATGTCCAGGGTATTCTTACATACACCCCTCGCCTGGTTTCAGTGGATTATCAAGGTATAAGGTTCTTTGTGTTCTAAGCATAGCTTTTTGTTGTATTATCTTCTAATCCAAATTACTGAAACCTCTGAAACTACAAAGATATTGAATTGCTGGACAAGAAGATTTGTGAGTAAGCTTCACAATTCCCTGCATTAGAGGTGATAATGACTGATCATATTGTGGCCTCATGATTTTCAATGCTGTGCAATCTATATTCCCGTTCTTGTATAATCTTGCACTGCTCCTCGTAACCATCTGTAAGTAATCACACTCCAATGAATACAAGGAGTAAGCCCAAATCAGACCTGTAATTCTGAGTATTGGCTCAGATGGCAGTCAGGTCTATTGCTTATTGTCGGGAAGTTGAACTTCATTGAAGTTAGTGTTAAAAGTTTGAGAGAAAAACCTTTCTCTTGTTTATTGTATTTGAAAACATGCAAAACAGTACAATTATGTCGACATTTCTACTTGACCTATTCTAACAAATATAGGATTCTTTTTCAGGAAATCTCAAAGAAGAATCCAAACTAAATAAGGCACATAATGAAAAACTACCATCGGTAAACTACTACTAAATATTAATTAAACTAAAATATGTTCTAATATATTTAAATTTAATAACTCATTCCAATAGTTAGGTGCATTGCCATTTATGATTGTCTTCAGAGGTAATAAAGTTACTGAAAGAACTCTCCTTGATCTCGGATAGCTGCAGTTCATTCTTTCATTTTTCTCTTAGTAAAATCTCGTCTGTATTCCTGAAAATGGATGAATCTTGGAAAGCAAAAGGGAAATGATTATTAGCTGGAGAATGAAATATTTCAGTGTCAGCAGCTAGAAGGTAATGAATATGAAGTGCACCAATTATTGGGAATAAAGCATGATCGGATGCTTTGACTGAGAACCCAAAGAAGTGGAGAAAATCATCAATTGGAAAACACCTTTATTTCTACTTAGATATACATTAATGTCTTTCTTGCACTTATTTATTTAGAATGGAAGATTTTCCCTGGATCATATGCTTGTTTCATTACTTTCATTTCTTTGATAAAAAATAGTTTCACTGCACCATCTTTTCAGCGAGGACCTTTGAACCTCATCTGGATATTCTAATCTGACATACCGTGTTCAATTTCATATTTTGTTTCCGCAAAACTCTGTATCCTTAAATGTGAATGTGTATTTACGCATGTATCATACAAACATATAGATAATCAAGTGTGGTAGTGGGAATATGAGGTCAGTGTGTGGTAGATAGGTTGTGTCTTGCATTATGACTGCTGTACTTAGCTATAACCAATTGAGATTTATCAGGTCCCTGACAAACATAGACAAACTATTGTAAATCGCAAATCACAAATTGGTCATGTTTCTGTGCATAAATAGTATGAGTTTCTCTTCCATCTAAAACGTTGATGAATGAATTTAACTCAACAGGGTCCCTAGGATCAGTGAGTTCTCGTGGAACTTTGTACAATGAGGTTGCAGAAACTTCTGATACTCTAACATGGTAAAACTTTTTGAGTTTTCTTTCACATTTGACATAATCAATTTCTGCATTGGAATGATGGGTGCACACCAATAAATTTTGTGACATTTTTACATGCTGTTTGACCATGCTTGTCTGTTGATGGCCAATGCTCTTATATTTTGTATCCTGATTCATAATAATGCTATCAGGGTATCTTTACATTTGTGCATTAGTTATTCATTTTTCATTTTGCTTGTTTTTAGTCTTCAATGAAGTAATAATCATGATCGAAGGCCAAATTTACTTCCACTATGTCTGCTACAAATTCATATCTCATCTTATCTTTATCAAGTTCTGGTAAAAATATCATGTTTCTGTCAGCAAAAGCTTGTTCAGCTCAAACATCGAGAACTTCTGGCGTCTTTGGGCCTGAAAAACAATCCCTCATTTTTCACATTAAAACTGCACATCATTTTTCAAAAGCTGTGTATGCTGGTCATGGAAAATAAAATTATGTTTTGGAATAGCAGAAGCCTTCGTAGAGCCAATGTAATTCTAGAAACTAACTTTATACTGTTAGTCACCTGGATCCAAGCGGACTCATGCACACATTGGTATCTCTAGAATTATTGGAGAGCATTTAAGGTACAGTCTCAGGGTATGAGAAAAGTGCAGAATCAATTTAGAGAAGGGTACTCAATAGCAGATCTTCTAGCTAAACAAGCTGTATTGGGGGCTTCTTCAACTTTCTGGAGCAAGGAAGAAATACCTCGTCTGGCTAAAGGCATGCTTAGATTGGACAAAGTAGGACAACCTAACATCAGGCTCCATTGAACCTATGATAGGGACTCAGCCCCCACTACCTTCTGGTAGTTGGGTGGTATTGTTTGGGATCTGGGGTACTTTAAATGCTCTGGTCTTTTTGTAAAGGCTTTGGCTCTCATCTAAAGAGAGCCATATAAGTAAAGGAGGAAAATTCATATAAAAAAAACCTCAACTGTATGTTCTTGTTTAGGTATATATTTGTTCTCATCTTTTCTTGTAGGTTGTATGCTACACTTTCTTTTGTAACAATTAGAATGAGCTTTGCTATCGCATTTTACGTTCTAATATGTGGGAATGAAAATATTCATGAATATGCATTAAAAGGGTATGTATGGGACATAGATGCTTTTTATAAATCAATTCTACTGACAGTTTATGATACATTAGTTTT
This sequence comes from Pinguicula moranensis, assembly GCA_028565015.1. Taxonomy (NCBI): domain Eukaryota; kingdom Viridiplantae; phylum Streptophyta; class Magnoliopsida; order Lamiales; family Lentibulariaceae; genus Pinguicula; species Pinguicula moranensis. The sequence continues at coordinate 3,961 of JAOWBN010185015.1, forward strand.
TTCCTTTCTTTTCTCTTTACCTTCTGATTAGCATATCTGTTTTTTCCTTTCTTTTCTCTTTACCTTCTGATTAGCATATCTGCATGAATTAAATATCGCCAGATCAATTTGTAGGAGAGGTCCCGTGACAACCCAAACATCTCAACCGTTTAAAAAGAACTTGTTCTTGCAAAGCTTATATTCCGAAAACAATGACAATGTTGAGAGATTGGGATGTGATGGAGGGAGCAGTAATTCTTCAACTGAAATTCATGATAAGGACATTGCTGAATGTCTGGAAGATGGAGTTCAATATTGGACAGACTTCTCAAAAGTTCATTATCACCCTCAGAGTTTGTACGAATTAAGTGGATCATGGACAGACATTAAATATTTTAACAACTATGGGATTGGAAGAGAGGCATTTTCGTCGGGTCTTCAAGCAGAAGAAATCAATGAGAGGCTTAGGTTTTTTGTCGAAGAGTGTGACCTTCCTCATTCTTTTGCATGATACTTGTACTCTTCTAGATCTGCTATCTTTAACTTTGAACCTTTGGTCTTCACACTTCATTAACTCTACGGCCTACTTGTTTATTGTCCGTTGGATTGTGTTTGTCTGGGACCTGTTGTTTCGTCTTATCTTTCTTATCTTTTGGATGGGTGGACCATTGATTTCAATGAGCTCAAGGCAGTTCACTTGATTTTTATCATATAAAACTTGACCTGTTCACTATTTATGTTTTTCACCATCCGAAGAGCTTCCTTGTCAAAACCCCACCTTCTTGAAATGTGAACAGTGTCAAGGATTCATCCAAATGGCGAAAACATGGACGTTTCTGTCTGCATGCCCTTCTTAGATATTCCTTGAAAGTGTGGATTGCACTTCACTCTTTATTGTTCTGTGTGTATTCTCAATTTTTTCATCCTTTGTGCAGACTTCTTTCTGTAATGGTGAGCTCATGTTGACAGGGAATTCAATTTGTTGTTGATGATTCTGGCGGATTTTCTGGTGTAGCTGGGGATTTCTTAGAGAATATTGCAGATGAGTACACTAATATTCCTGTTTTGCTTTACACAGTTCGTAGTCCTGATGTCGGCCGGAAGATCACAGTGTCCCGTAAACTTCATGATGCTGTTTCCTTTTCAAAGCTATCAACTTTCTCTAAACTGATTGTCCCTGTTGGTTTGCCATCCTTTAATAGAAGTAAGCATTGCTTTGTTTTTTCTCTTTGGTCATGTGCTGAACTTTCCAAGTTTGTTAATTAATGGGGTGATGAGAAGCTTACAAGACTTCCCTTATCTCCTAAAATCTGATACTCAATTTTGCATCATTTTCTTAATTTCGGTTTTTGATCACTTCCACATTTTTGTCTTTTTCAACACCTCTAATTAATATAATTTGGATATGAATGCTTCTGTGCATTACTGAATGTTCCGGTTTTTTTACTGCTCTGTCCTATGTTACAAACGAACAGAACTCTGAGCATGTGAAATAAGTGCTGGAGGACAATGGGACCTTTTAAGCACATGTTTTCTTCCTATGATCTATTTGTGTGTCCTTTCTCCATTATCTTTTAGTTTTTTCCTCTTGTAACGTCTGGTGATGTTATTTAGGTTTAGATTTGTATTTTAATGCTTGCAAGCCTTATTGATTGCAATATATGTTACTTGAACTTCTTTTCGGTTACCAAGGTAGGATAACCAAGTACATGCATTTGGAAGACCGAAAGCCATACCATACAAGTGCTGTGTATGCAGCAGCAATATACTCTATGGGTCTGCCTTCTAGAATAGAACCACTTGGTCCCTACACACAATCCAGCTACACGTGTGGATCAGTAAATATAAATGAGTTGGTGCAAATGTTAGCAGGCCAGGGTCGACAGAATGTGGTGAGCATTTTGGATGTTGTGATGCCAGCTCCTGCTTTGACAGGTGTGATTCTGTTTCCTACTTGTCTTGGTATATAGTTGGCTCTTTTTGCTGAAGATTCACTTGTGATAGGTAACCAAGCCCATCAATTGTTGCTGAAGAATTTTCAACCTTTGACGCCAGAAATTACAGAAGATGCTGAAGACATGCAAGCTTTGGAATCAATGAGCATTCATGGAGCCTTTGCATCAGGTAATGTTCAAAATTATGTGTATGCTTTGCAGTGGTTACTCTTTCCCAGCACTCCTTGCTAATCACAAGTTGTATTTGAGCAAAATGGGTACTCTATTTCTTGTTTTAATGTCAGGATCCAAAAGAGCATCTGTTTCAGAAGTTAAAGATGCAGTGCAAGCTGCTTATTCTGATACAGCAGATAGGCCTAAATTCTCTCATCTTTCAGTTGCTCAATGCCCTCTTCCAATACCGTTGCCCTTCCCTTCGATATTTGGCAACCTTATCGGTCAACAGGGCGAGCTTTTTGATACGCACGTTTCAGAGCCTAAGCCAAGAGGTTCAGTTGACATTCACTCCCTACCAATGGCAGCAAGACTGCGTTCTAGCACGGCCATTCTGCCATTCTTGGAGAATAGATTGGAAAATCTTCGTAGGTTCGGCATTAGACGAGGAGCACCAGGAATGGAGTTGCTAAAACATTGGGGTTTGGGGAAAGAAGATGCTGAAGACATGGCAGAGGGTCTCTCTTCCATGGTAATGAAACTTAATCCAGTATCTGAAGAATCTTCTGATTCTGATGGAGGATAGACTTGTTTGGGCTTCCTTCCAGTTTATGCATCTTGCAAGTGGAACACTGTGCATTTATTCTCGCAATTTCCTTTAACTGAAACTTAAATGATTTAGTTAAGGGCATAATATGAAGTTAACAAAACTCGTATTTACCACCATCATGATTTGTGCGTTTTTTTATTAAAGTATCCAAACCATTACAAAATATCCACCCCCACCTTCCATGGGACCTCACACTAAGCGTCCAGCACTATTTTTGCTGAGGCAGAAACGGTGCCTTCTTCTTTGGTTTAATCTCCATGAAATATGAGGCAGGTCATGTTACTGTCTTATCCCAGTCTTATATTTGCCAACCCTGTTTTATCCATTTTTGCATGGCCTCTGATTTGTTGTGGCAGATCCATAGTTCTCCAGAATTCATCTGTTGCACCTGCTGCCCCTTTTTGTGCTAGATAGTCAGCAATGGAGTTTCTTTCCCGGAATTGATGTCTAACCTCCTGGATCCTCATGCCTCTAATAAAGGTCTGAAACTCCTCCCAAAAGTCCCACAAATACCACAAAGTGCAGTGGTTTTTCTGTATCCATCCACAAGTATCATGGAATCTGTTTCCAATATTACATCCGTCCATCCCTTAGCTTTGCACATCCGCAATCCCTCTATGGCAGCACGCAGTTCTGCTTTGTTGTTTGTTCCTTCCCCTATGAACTTGGAGAACGCAGCTATGCACTCCCCCCTGTGGTCTCTCATTATCCCCCTATGCCTAATGGTCCAGGATTTCTCATGCTACTTCCATCTGTGTTCAGTTTTATCCACCTTTGAGGAGGTTTCTTCTAGTAAACAATCTTGATCCCCTCCTTCTTCCACTTAAACAGAGCCTCTACATGTACCAACCTTCTGAATCCTAGGTTTGCCGCAACAGTTATTGCAACAACTGTCTTCTTTACCTTGCCCCATGTCTGATCGGCTGTTTGAAGCTTTCTTATCCCCTACATCTCCTTGTCTACAAGCACCAGGTAACCACACTTGGTATAATTGAGGCTACAAAGCCATGGAACCCTGTTCTTCTTGAAATTGTACTCCACTGATAGAGTCAATTTCTCCATGATGCTGGTAGAACAAAAGTTTTCCTCATTAGTTGTGCTGCCCTACCCCATATCTCTGTAGCTGTCTCCCCCTGATAGTAGGTGATCTAATGTCTCTTGTTGTCTATGTGCACAACAGTGGCATGCTGAAGCCATCAGAACTCCTTTCTTTCTCACTAAATCATCTGTTGGTAAGCACCTTTGTGCTGCCTTTCATGCGCATAAAGCTATCTTTGTGGGTAAAACTTTATCCCAAATCAGGCGCCGGCGATGTAGCCCCCCGATGGCTGGGGCGGGCGACATCCCGGAGGCGCGGCCAGAGCGCCGAGGGGCGCGCGGAGCGCCGCTGTGGGGCGATGTGGAGCGCCGCTCTTACCTTTGCCCTGATTTTTCTAGGGTTTTGTCTGAGAAGTTGGGCGCGCGCAGTCGGGTTTCTTTGTTCTTCTTTCCCCTGATTTCTAGGGTTCCGTCCGTTGCTGAAGACATTTCTAGGGCTTCGTGTCGTGAATTGAAGTTGGACTGAATTGGTTCTGTATTTTTCTTTCTTTTTTTTCTTTTTTCTGAATTAGTAAATATTTTTATATTTTTTTATAGTGCTAAAGAAATGAAGTGTTTAAGTTGCAGATAATGACTTATTAAAAATATAAAAATGTATTTTTATCTTACTTTATTTATTTATTAGGTATAAATATTTTATTTTTTATAAATAAATTATTTTATATTAATTTTGGAAGAATAATTAAATAAATAAAATAATTATATTTTTTTAAAAAAAATTAAAAAAAATAGCGCCCCGATTCGTGGGGCGCGCGCCCCATCGCCTCGTCGCCCCGCGCCCCAATTTTTTAGCCGATCGCCCCGGTGCGCCCCGCGCCCCTAACAACATTGAGTATTTCACATATCCCTTGTGTCATAGTTCAGTACTCAACTTCAGCAGAATACCAAGAAATAACTACTTGTTTCTTACTCTTCCACAAGATAAGGTGATTTTCACGAAAGGGACACAACCCTGAAGTAGAGCGACGATCACTTTTCAATCCTGCATAATTTGCATCTGTAAAGCAGGATAGTCCAGACTGAACTCTTGATTCAAAGAAGAGGCCGAGATCAGGCCATGTTTTCAAATACCGGAGAATATGATAAATTGCGTCCAGATGTGTTTTCGCCGGTGAGTGCATGAACTGATTGACAATACTAACTGCAAACACGATATCTGGTCTTGTGTTTGTCTGATAGATAAGACGACTCACAAGTCGCTGATACACAGACGGATCTGGCAATAACTCTCTCGGCGGACAACAGTTGATTTGGATCCAAGCGTTCCTGAAGTAGGTCAAGCGCGTACTTTCTCTGGGACAAGGAAATACATTGGCGAGACCTAGCCACCTCAATGCAAAGTACTTGAGAGAGCTCCAAATCTTTAACATCGAAAGCCATCCGAAGATGACGCTTTACTTGATAAATATCTTGTACCATCTCCAGGAATAATAATATCATCCACATAAATTGAGATAATGATACATTGACCTCGAAAATTACGGCGAGTAAAGCAGGTATGATCAGAATGATATCGAGTGAAGCTCAAACTGGGTACTACATCGCTAAAGCGACCAAACCACGCATGAGGAGATTGCTTCAACTCATAGAGAGATTTTCGAAGACGACATACTTCCTTGAATACTCCCCCTCAGCCCGAAATCCGGGCGGTGGATCCATGTAGATAGTCTTAGAGAGATACCTATTCAGAAATGCATTATTGATATCCAGTTGATATAAGGGCCACGAATAGGATGCAACAAACGAAATAATAAGTCTAATAGTAGTGAGCTTTTCCACAGGGAAAAAGTAACACAAAATCCTTACCGAGAACCTGAGTAAACCCTTTAGCCACAAAGCGGACTTTATACATGTCAATAGTGCCATTTACTAAATTTTTCACATTCAACACCCATTTGCAGCCTATAGTCTGATTGATCCCCATGCGGAAGGGTCACAAGTTCCCATGTCTGATTGTGTTCAAGAGCATCCATTTTAACTTTCATAGCAACCACCCATTTAGGATTCTGGAGTGCTTCATGGACGGACCGGGTATAGAGACCGAGTCAACTGCACTTATGAAAGAGTGATGGGATTTTGACAGACCCTTGTAAGAGATATACTTGGAAATAAAGTGATTAGTACAACATGTAAAAGTCAAACGCTCGGGGGGCACCTATTACTGGTAGGATATCTTGGAGCAATAATATCAGGAGATGGAAAAGAAGGTGACATAGTACCTGAATCCGATGAAGAATCTGACGAGTGTGCAATGAAGTATGGCCGCTGAGAAAATGTCTGAATGGGATGCGGATCTGGCGGAGTTGGATTTGTGGGAACATATGGGGGGCGGCTGTTATTTGGTTTTGGAAAGTGGGGGCGACAATTTTTTTGTTCTAGGGTTGACTCTGATACCAAATAGAATTGAAGTAAAATATATTGTGTATTAAATTATGAAAGTACAAGAGTTTATATAAACGGATACAAGGACAATTTTGAAAATAATTAAAACTATAAAGATTATTCTAAAATAGAGACTTAGACACATCTTCTAGCAAAATATTATACTAAAGTTGCAAACCAAGTAACTTAGCTGATGACATGTTTATATTTATATATAGACCAAGCAAGTTGTAAAGACAACTATCAAACAATTAAGTCATGGACATTTTTCTTGGTAATACTTTGCTCCAAGAAATCTTGTCCGCTTGTGATCAGCTCAAACTTGAGAGAGTGATCTTCCAATCCATGGTTTGCTGAATCTCATACGACCAGACTCCAGTTAACATGAATCTGAGTAATAGCTCTTTATAGACAGTTATTTTAAGAGAAACCTGATCTAAAGTATAAAATAGAACTCATGTTACAAGCCTGGCATGCTACTTGACAACGTATAACAAATTCTTATCCTACTTACTAGAACTGCATAACTGCCATTTATTCCCACCCAATAGTTGGCTTTCCCGTGTGCCACTCTGTGGTGTATCCTCATGATCTACCCCCCTCTAGAAAAAGAAAGTAAAAATAAGATAAGCTATGAATGCCTGTTAATGAACTTATTGCAGGTTGGAGCTCCGTTTGGAAGTTGTAAGGCCATTGCAGCACGTAATGCAACTCCTTCAGACACCGGCTCCAATGGCAGCTTCACTGGTTCAGTTCAGCTAACAGGAGATGCTCCAGAAATTGATGTTTCTAGCATATTAATAATGTGCTTATTTCCTTTGCTCATAACCTTTTCCTTGTGCTACTTTGAGCTTTGATATTGATACATCCTGTCCGGTTGAGACTGAGTTTAACAGGGGATCTCCTTCTAATCTTGTATCTACAAAGTTTTGGATATAAGATCTTGAGTATTCTTTGGGACAGAATGCCCCATGTACAATATCTAGGTTGCAAGTTACTATAGGAATCAGCATACCAGTTTGGCGAACGGGGCAACTGAAATAGGCTGCGGTTTAGCATATTTCCTTAACTTCTTCTCCTTGCACTTGGCCGAATCTCTAATATCCTTTTCATACCGATGTGTTTTTCGTTGTTTTATCATGGTTCCATTTCCAGGTTTCAGTGCGACATAGACTCGTAGAGATTGTGCAAGAGCAATCCACAGGGCATTCTAAAGTGTGTTAAGCAACATTTTCTATAATGTTAAGAATTTTCCACAAATGCAGCTATATTGATATATTTGCTTGTGTTATGTTACTCCTTTTTTATTCAGTCAAATGAACTCATGCCTAATGAAAACACACCCTTGCATATATAAACCACTTGATCATGGAGCATTAGTACTTGTATTCTATTCTATTAATTGTGCCTTGTCAATGAATTTGTTCTCGTTCTTGAAGAGGAGTTCATTATCAAGCTGATATACACATATTTGAAGATCAACATCTACACAAATCCTTTGCTATATGCATCTGAAAAGCAATGGAATCAGTAAAGAATCTGCTTTTCAGTAAACAGGCCATTGATACACCAGTTGATCATTCAGCAACATGCCCTTGGGCTGTATTTGAAGAGCTGGACAGACATCCAGCAGAGCATTGAAGCAATACAGAGGTACCTTCGTTCCCCATACATTTATCGACTCGAGCCTTTGGCATTTCTTTACTAGATCAAGAAGCCCTTTCTCAGTAACGTGACTACAACCCCACATAACAATACTCTGCAGAATGGAAAATATTTACAGTCTCTCAGTTAAACGCCATGGCGAATAGGAATTCTTGTATTAATTTCAGTTACTACTGTACTGTTTATTCTTACGTTGAGATGATGGCAGTTGTCTGCAACAGCCAAGAGAGAGATATCTGTGAGGGACGTTCCTCCAATGTTGAGGTGTTGTAGGGAAGTAGCTCTGGAAATCTGTGTATCAAGTATCAACAGTTGAAGGTGAGTAACAGCAAATCCATGCTCTATGACTTTAGTGGTTGAAGTGCGTGCGTGCGTGCGTTTAACCGGAACAGCTTGCTGTAGCTAGTTATATAGAAAATGGAACTACTTGATAGCATACCAGTTGAACCACTCCTTTATCTGTAATGGCTGAAGAACCCCACATAGAAATGGAAGTCAGATTACTGATACATTTGGCTGCAGACAATTGTTTCAGACCATGATCAGTGATTTGGCAGCCCCAACGACTACGCGATCTAGAAAACATTATATGATTGGCCAAATATCAGTACATGGAACTATAATAATCAAATAAAAACATTGATAGTTTGCTTCAACCAACCCTGCAGCCCTGCTCCATGGCCTAATGGTTATAACTGGTGGATTCAGGATTGAAAAAACAACCCGGAGTTGGAGTAAAAAACTAGACTTGGTTGGGATAATATATACATGGTAACCATATCCGTGGTTAAATTTAACTGACCAAACAAACACGTACATGTCAAGCTCCTTGAGTCTGTTAGCCAGAAGAACAAGCTTTACTACAGAATTATCATCCATTTTCCACCCAGAAAAATTCAACTTTTCCCTCCAAACAAGAGATTCCTTCACACCCTGCCTCCATCTTCGACTCACACAGCTCGCCCTGTAACAATATCAGAAGAAGAAGAAGAAGAAGAAAAACAGAATCAGAATCTTAATGAAGAACCAGAAGTTTAAGGAAATCAATCAACTTACTGTGCCAAATCCTTGAAGGAAGTAAAGTTAGAAAATACAGCAGCCAATAAATCATTTGGCAGACGATCAATATCGACTTCTTCATCATCACTTTCCCACATCTTCCCCTCTAGCAATCCAACACAACTCGTAGACCTCGGAATAAAACAGAACAAAAATAAAATATGGTTATCACGAATCCTTCAGTAGCTTTCAAGGTCAGAAGTTTTTCTCGTAAACCGAACGAACGAAAAGAACACGAGACCAAATCCTGGCAGTTGAAAAACAAATTATATCGAATACGTCAACTCTGATATTCCAAGTAGAGTTAGGCAGAACGTATTGGAAATTGGACAGGACCAGGACCGGATCGCTTGTCCGGTCGGTTGGTCCCGATCCTAAATTTTGTATAACCGGGACGAGAAATAATATAGCGCACGAACGTAAATGCACGAAAAATGCATGGGTAAAATGACAAAAATATCTCCATGTTGAACTCCGTGTCAGTGTTTAACACGAGGGTATTGTGGTCTTTTCGCCCAGTTCGTGGGCCTCACGCGCCATTGTTTCGTGCGCTATATCATTTCTCAACCGAGACTGATGGTCATCACAATCGACTTTAAACTGCAATCAACCGGTGGTCAAACTGCTCCAATAGTTAGATCGCCGAAAATCGGTATAAAAAATAAAAAATTGTATTTAACGATGGTTGGACAACAAGTCGGATCGGTTAAAAAAAATAAAATAATTAAAATTATAGCCATTGGACTGCCGTTCCAACTACTATAATTTTTTTTTTCGGAACTATGTAGTAACATTTTACCACTTCATTTTATTTACACTAATTCTTATTAGTCTTCAACTTTTGTTCAACTATTAACTCTATCAATCTTTTAAGTTTGACGATCTTATTGATTTTGATGTTTTGCACGATTTTTTTTTTTGAATTGGAAGATTTGGGGAATCACACGATTTTTTTTTTGAATTTGGAAGATTTGGGAGGATGAAGAGGCGCGCGCCATATCCAAGTTCAACACCTTATTCTTCTCGTGGTCGTAGTAACCGTTCATCCTTTCACCCACATGTGTCTCAAAATCAAAAGCGGACCGATAAAAAAAAGAGCAATTCCCAAATTTTTATGAATTTTTTTTATTCATAAATTTAGTTTTCAAATGAATTTTTTATTCATAAATTTATGTATGCATGAATTTTTATGTTTTTATTCATAAGTTATTTTAAAATGAATTTTTTATTCCTAAAATTATTTATGCACAAATTCTTATATTTTTATTCATAAATTATTTTCAAATGATTGTTTTATTCCTAAAATTGTTTGTGCACAAATTTATTTTTTCATAAATTTATTTTAAAAAATTAAATTCATGTATTTTTTTTCATTAGGTGGAGGTAGAGTTACATCTTCTTCTAATCATTTATTTCAATTTAATCAAAATAAGAATATGGAATGTTTGAATGATTTAACTTGTTTGGAAGACATTCCTTTTCAACTTTTTTGAAAGTTTAAATTTAGAAAATTATATATCTACATGTTTAAAATTTGCATTTATTTGAATTTCACGTAAATCGCACACTAATGATATTACTAAATCTTTTAAGAAAAGAAAAACTAATTAATGTACAATGATTATAGAACATTAGATAAGTCACATACTGCACAATGATTATCCTAATATTAGAAGAATATTATATATATATATAGTGTTTCTTTTGATAATGCTTCTAATAATGATGCACTTGTAGATAATTTAAAAGATTTATGTGATAATTCTTTTGGTGGTCTTTTTTCATATTAGATATATTTGTCATATTATTAATTTATGTATACAGGGTGCTCTAAAATGTATTGATTTAAACTTATATCTCATTAAAAATATTATCAATTTTTTGGCTACTAAACTTAGGGGCTAGGGTAATGAAATGTTGGTTTAAGTTTTGTAAAGATAACCCATAAATTTTTCTCTATATGTGTCAACCCATTGAAATTTTACTTACTTTTTATTTCGACAACTCGTTCTTTATAAAGATTTATTGGGTAGTTTTATTAATAGTAAAAACCGAAATAAAAATATATACATCAAACCCATTAGAACAAGTGTTAAAATTTTTATAATTATTAAAGTATTTTAATAATGAAACAAAATTATTTTCACATATATAAACTCACTTTCTACTTTATTGTCCCCACGTATGTTAATGTAGGAGTCATTATTTTCAAGAAGAAACTAATTTAAAAAAAAATATTGATATTATTAGTGAAAAATTGTGTAAGTATATTCAAAATTTACCAGTACTGTCTGTTTATAGGTGTTATATATGTGTTATTTTAATTTCTTACCATAATTTTAATTTCATATATGGATCCATCTTTATTATCACATCACAATTTTAATTTCAGATTTGAATCCATTTTTATTATCACACCACAATTTTAATTTCAGATCTGAATCCATCTTGAGTTCCATATTGATCTTAACCAAATCATTTTAGCAACGCTCAAGGCCATGACTCTGTATTCTGCCTTAGCTATAGAATGAACCACTACTGTTTGTTTCTTACTCTGCCAGGAGATTAGATTTTTTTTTTGATCAAAGTACTTTATAAAACTGCAAAAGCTGGAGTAGGCCAGACAACCTTAGTACAGGGGTTTACATATCCCTACTCCTATTCCTTCTTGCCCTGAAGTAACTTGTTTAAACAAAAACTGTTCTATTACATCTTAATCAAACCGCATATTCGGGAGGCCTCCTTTGTCCATTTTCAGATGACCTCTAACAAACCTTGGCAGTGTGTTCACCTCTTGGAAAACTGTTGTTTTTCCTGCTGCCCCCATTTTCGCAAAATGGTCGGCTATAGCATTCCCTTTGCGCAGCTGGTGTTGGGTCTGCATTCTCAGTCCATTCTTTTCTCTCTGGAAGTCCTCCCATTGATTCCGTTTTATCCAGTTTGCTAGGAGTTCTGAATCGGTTTCTAGAATGACGTTTCTCCACCCCTTGTCTTTGCAAATTCTTAAGCCTTCCGTTGCTGCTCTGAGGTCCGCTCCATTATTTGTGTTGGTTCCCAAATGAATTGAGTATGCTGCCAGCATGTCTCCTCGATGGTTTCTTATGATTCCTCCACCTCCCGATAACCCTGGGTTTCCTATGCAGCTACCGTCTGTATTTAATTTCACCCATCCAGGTGGTGGTCTGCTCCACTTTCCTATGTCAGGAGATTAGATTGCCTCCTACAAACATGCAATAAATCGGATGTGAACTTTCTGTCATCAACACAGCTAGCCCAGTCCGAGTCGCAATATCCTTCGATATTCAGATGTCCATTCTTTCTGAAGATCAACCCTTTTCCTGGTGCATTCTTCAAGTATCTCAATATTTGGTACACTGCATCCAGGTGACCCTTTCTAGGGTCATGCATATATCTACTAACGATACTCACAGCAAATGATATATCAGGTCGAGTATGATTCAGTTATATAAGTCGACCTACCAATCTTTGGTACTGCTCCCTATCAACTGGCTCACCTGCTTCTACAATCAACTTTAGCCTCTGGTCGATCGGCATCTTTGCGGGCTTGCAACCCAACATACCTGTCTCCTAGAGCAAATCAAGAACATAC